>PVIJ01007949.1:0-78212 GCA_004024925.1 Scalopus aquaticus | reverse complement strand
TAGCAGAACAGGCAGATCAGAAATACACTGCTGAGGGGAGCAGCGGGCGAGGCAGGAGAGGTCTGCCACGCCATGTGGGATTCTCCCCGGCTGGGCGTCGAACTCGCCGGGGGTCGAACTCGCGTCGCCGCTGCCGACAGCTCCACAGCGCAGCGCTTAACCACTGCGCCACCAGGGAGGCCCCTCACCAGTGTATTTCTGATCTGCCTGTTCTGCTCCACACTCTGTCTCTGGTGAACCCTCTCGCCACCCCACGCCTCTGGCCTGTACCCCAGCTTGTATGTATAAATAAATAAATCTTAAAAAAAAATAGGGTTAAGACCTCTTTTCAAAACTATCATGAAGCCTATAGGAAAAATGATATAGGTCATTGTGACCTATGTGTGGGGGAAGGGATCCTTAAGACACAAATAGCACAAACCATGAGTTGAAACAATATTCCCTTAACATTGTTGAGGTTGCCCTTTCTGCTCACTGCTGCAGTTACGCGGTGCCGGACCTCCAGTCACTCATTCAGATAATTTCATCGAGGCCAGTTCAGGAGCTGCTCAGAGTCCACACTGCAATGGGCAAACTCACTCCTAGAGACTCAGGCAGCCCTTACCAATCCCTTATCTGAGATAGAGATGGAGGTCAGAGAGCTAAGACCCTCAATCTGACACCCTACAGTGAGCAAACTTACAACAGCCACATGTAATTAAAATAAGAATGAGACACCATCTTCTAACCCATCAATTTGCAAGGTTAAAAAAATAATTGGATAATCCTGTGCTAAGGAACAGGGGAAACAGATACTCTCATACATGTTGAGTATGAATTAGTGTAATTGATATGGAGGGCAATTTGACAAAATAACTATCAAAATATGACATAGTATTTCTACCAGTCGAAATTACCTGCCTGTGATATCTGTTCAAAGGTATTCACTGAAGCACAGTTTGCAGCTGGGAAGGAAGGGAAATAACCAACTTGTGTATTCATAAGTTACTGTTTAAATACCTGGTTAAAATGAACAAATAAGCACTGCCACCCTGTTTGCACTGATAGGTAAGTTTCCAAGGTTGTTCTAAACAAAGAATGGGACATTGTGTAATGCATACTGTTAGTACAGAAATTTACATATATCAGACACAGTTGTCCATGCAAAGAACACTTCTGGAAAAATACACAAGGAACAAGTTAACAGTGCTTGCTTTCAGGAACAAGGTGGCTAGGGAGGGCAGACATGAGAGGGACACTTACTCTTAGTCCAAAGTTTTTAAAATATTTTGGATCAATTTCATGAATGTATCTTCTATTTGTAGTTAGTATTAATAAATATTAAAAAGAAGTAATATTTTGACGCCCAAATGCTCTCTCCAGGACTCAAAAGGAAGCTGTACTTTCGGGCAGAGAGAAAAGAGTCGGTGAATGCCCCCTCTGTTGGCATAAAAGGAACAGAACGTCCACAGCGTTTTTAACGCGTATCTTAAAATAGCGTATTGCAAAGCTCAGCGGACACAGCCCTTTATGATTGTTGGTTAGAGGACTGTCAGGGACCATTTTCCAAAAACCAACTTGCAATCGACTATATTTGAAGGTTGTTTTCCCTGTGAAAATGCTTAGGGAGAGCTGTCAGCTCCATGCAAAGCAGGTGCGGGCGCTTCAGAGGAAGAGTATTTTCCTCATTGTTTCCTTCAGCCTTTCCAGCCCGGCTGCCACTCCTCTTCCCTGAGCCTTTGACTCAAGCCCTGCAGCTGCCTCGACTGACCCCCTCCCTCCTTCCCGCTCTGTGCCTGAACAGCCCTTTCTGGCACCTCTGCAGCTGTGACTCATTGCAAATGCTTTGCATTCCTGGATGTTCTGCAGAGTTTTGGGGCTCCCCTGTGGCTCAAAGCAATAGGCAACTTGAAGGGGAGAAGACAAAGAGGCCCCACAGCTGCCAAAATATTTTGAGGATGAGGGGAAAACTGTTAGGAAAACTGAAGAGGTTTTGTGTGGACCCAGCCAGCCGCTCCCAGGCCTGGGCCTGCTGGTAACTTGAGCAGGGTTGGGGGGGTGCTGTGGAGGCCAAGTCAGGGGCTTGTCCAAGGCCCAGTGAGGCCCATTCACACATCCAGAAGCACCACACGCCATCTGGACACCATCTCCATCTGTCTGGGAGGGGCTGGGATGAAGCCGCTCTGGAAAGCAGAAATGCGTGTCTCATCCAGAAATGTTGTGTCTCAAATATTCATTTACCTTTTATTCACTGGAATTATCTTTTATTAGCTTACCCTGTTTCCCCAGCACTACAGCGCTATGCAATTTATGTTTATAGTCAGGTCAACTAACATCTACTTTTAAAACAGTAGTTGTTGTTTTTTTTTTTTTTTCAGATTAAATTTTTTCTGAGTTTTATTGAGAAATAGTTGATTATCCTCACAGTGTAAGTGTAAGATGTAAAGCATGATGGATTGACTTATACATATTGTGAAACTATTAGTATAATAGGTTCAGCTAAATCAATCTTCTCATAGAGACACAAAAAAGAGAAGAAAATAATAAAGCAAAAAATTTCTCCTTGTGGGAGAACTCTTAGGATCTACTTTCCTGACACCTTTTCCATTTATCATACAGCAGTGTTAGCTACAGTTATCATGTTGTACATCACATCCCCAGCACTTATTTATCTTGGAACTGGAAATTTGTCCCTTTTGACCATCTTCCTCCAGTCTCCTTTCTCCCCAACTTCACCTCTGATACCACTGGTCAACAAATTTTTACAAAAGTCTATCACTGAAATAAAATTAGTCAATTCCTATCGATTTGTATGTGCTCAACACGAACACGAGAGTCAAATTCTAATTTTGACTCTAGTTTTTTTTGTAATCTGCAATAAACTCATGTTTACATCACGAAATGCATGCCAATAGTAATAGGCCTACGGTTAATACCTGTAAAAAATCAAGTCGTAGACTATTTTTTAGATTTCTTCGCTTGTCTCTTACACAGCTGTTCAGGAGCATCTCTGGGGAGTGGCCAGCAGTAGTCAGCCAGCATTGGAGTGGACCATTTTCCCTGCTATCTTTGTTCCATTGATGCGATATCTTGATGAAAACGTTCGCCATGTTCATCACTAACCATACCACAGTTTTCAGGGAAGAAATCCGGATGGGAATGAAGGAAGTGGATCTTTAGAGACATATTGCAGCCAAGTTTCTGATACTGCATGAGCATGTCTCCTACTAGTTCCTTGTAGTTTTACGCCCTAACATTCCCAAGAAAGTTTGTAGACACTATGCAAAAAGCATTCCATGCTTGTTTTGCATCACCCTGCAGCAAGTTGTTGAACTGGTCATCTCAATGCAGACCGAATGTTTGGGTAGACTATTCTCGACTTCTTTTGCTTCGTTATTCCGCCAGAAAGAGGAGGAACCAAGCAGAAGTAAAGTCTTTTATTTGACTTGGCTCTTTCGACACCCTGGAGACTGCAAATGGCATGGATGGTCTTTTGCCATTTAACCACTATGAAAGCTGTGTGGTACATGTAGCACAGCATATATGCGGGGCCCAAGGCTTGTCTTGGTCACCAACTTTGCATCCGAAGTCAAGATGAGAAGACTTCTTCACTTGAGAAGTGATGCTTTTCTTGTGGTTGGCAAATGTCACTTCCCCACAAGTAGAGCAGACATTGTCCACACTATTAATGCACTTTCGAGGCATTACTGTTCTGTATTGTGCCTAAATGGATAAAATAATAACAGTTTTATGAAACAGTAGCTTCAGCTGTCTCACACAAAGTCTGCAATATTTTCAGTGCTCAACCTTTCCGACAGGGTTTTCTATAGTGCACTGCTGACGTCAGCTTACCTCAGCAGCTACCTGGCAGTAGTATTGCATTGCATCAGAAAATGATGCAATCAACTCTGGATGATGTGTGCATGATGGTATTATGCAATGAGATGCAATATTACATCATTCTAGGCTGATTTAGGATGTTGTTGCAGTCCTACTGGATAAATTACATGGTGAAACATATAAAATGAATTCTATAAAATATCTTCAAAACAAGGGCTAATAAAATTTTTTCAGGGTTATCTTCATGTTCAGCACATCAAGATACTACATTAGGGCCTTTTTAAGTCAGTTATGATCTGACTGTTGACCAGTGTAATCACAACTATGATCTCTTTTTTCATGAGTTTTTTTTAATATTCTACATATAAATGAGATCATACTGTATTTGTCTTTCTCTGTCTGACTTATTTCACTAGCATAATGCCCTCAAGGTCCATTCATGGTGTCACAAGTGGTAGGATTCTCTTTCATATGGCTGAATAATATTCCAGTATAGGTACAAACACCACAATTTCTCTATTCATTCATCAATGGACACTTAGGTTGTTTCCATGTCTAGCTATTGTAAATAATGCTGCTAAGAACACAGGGTGGGACTACCTCTTGGACATAGTATTTTCATTTCCTTTGGCTACATACTCAGAAGTGGAATTGTTGGATCATGTGGTAGCTCTTTTTCTTTCTTTCTTCTTCTTTTTTTAAATTTGAGGACCTCCATACTGTGGTGGCTGTACCAATTACATTCCCCCAACAGTACACAATGGCTCCATTTTCTCCACATCCTCTCCAGCATTTGTTACCTCTTGTCTTTTTAAAACTAGCCATCCTAATAGGTGTCAGGTGACACCTCCTTGTCCTTGTGGTCTTAATCGTATTTCTCTAGTAACTAGTGATGTAGAGAATCGCTTCTTACTGTTGGTTTTTCATATATCTTCTTTGGGATTCTTTCTTTCTAAAAACCATGGAACCCTATGTTGAAGTCTTTATGCAAAAGAACTATGAAACTGTCCAGTTTAGTTAAGTGGAAGTGAGTGGAGTTGGGGGAGGCCAAAGCCTTGCTCACTCACCTCCACCTTTATTTCTTCCCTGATCCACTTGCAGACTCCAGTGGCGCATCATTTAAAAAACTCTTTTAAATAAACTTTATCAAGGTAAATTTATATAAAATGAAAGATATTCATTTTAAATAATCAGTGTGATGACTTTTGGTATATATATATAGTGCAAAGCATAAAACTATTGGCTTAGTAGATATGAATCCAATGAAATAACTACTTTTTTTTTTAGGGAGGGTCAACAGTATTTAACATTCATCTATATTGTCCTAACGCCATAGATGTGGTATTATCATATGTTAAGGCTCTTTTACTAGCAAATAATTACAGTATTTAATTTAGTTTTATTGCACTTCATAGAAGAAAACAACTTGGATATAACAGAAAACAAATTGAAATGAAATGGAAAGAACTGTTAGATTTGCAACAAATTTTTCTTTTTTATGAGACGTATTAGCTCCTAGGAGATCTCTTTAAGATTAAGAACAGATTTTGAAGGTCATTATGTGTTTTTGAATCATGTTTCAATGCATTAATTGATCCCCTTCTATAAAAGATGGGGTAATAACATTCTCACACATTCTGCCTTTTCATATCTCCTCTCCCCAAAATTTATATTACTTTATATTGACAACCTTGTAACATTCCTTATTAACTAGTTTTGTAGTTATGTTGTCTTGCCCTTATTTTCCTTCAGTTAATTCTGCTTTTTTCTTCTTTTCTAACATAGGGTGTTTTATTTAATTCATGATCTTAAAATATTTTGTGATATAAAGCACTTACAGGCAATTCTTTTGTTTCTTGGATTATTCTAAGTTGAGCCCTTTATTTATAATGCTATACTCTTTTCTTTGAAATGTTAAAAGAAAGTCTTTTTGTAAAATTGCTTTATAATTTTGATTCTGTATTTTCTACTTTTTTTCCCTCTAAAATTATATGAAACCAGTTTATTCTAGTTTGTTTTCCTCCCTTTGCTCTATTTTGAAGATTAGAAATTTTGTGTCTTCACACTTTTCTGTGACCTGACATGATGTTAGGTGATGGAGGAGATAAACAGGACCTGCGTAATATGTAATCTTAGAATATTTTGCTTTGCTTTTCTGAAATCTTGTTTATGTCCTGTACCAGTTTTATTTCACCCAGTTGGAGGCTGTAAACTCTTCATGGGATGGAGTAGGGAAGGAAAATTTTGTGTTTCAGATTATTTGACAATCAGAATTAGCTGGGATTTATAATTAGTAATAGATATGGCTCAGGAGCCTTACTTGGTAATTAGTTATTAAAATTCACAGCATTTGGTGAAGTCCCTTCTCTTTTTGATAATTGGCATCACAGGCAAATATTTGTTTTATTACTTAAAAAAGGTAGGTGTTCATTTCATTAGGCATTGAGGTACCTTTATACCTGGATGTCTCTAATAGCCTCTATTTTTTAAATGCTAAAGATAAATATTATATTAATCAATTCAAACTTAGAGAAAAATGGCAAGAATAAGTCATGTGAAAGAAAATTGCCATGGAACTTACTCCTTTGATGTGCTAAGGAAGATTTCCCTTAAACATAGTCTTCTAAGATGAGAGGAAAATCAATTTCATCTTTAATTATAGTTGATCTATTGAGTAAAAAACAAAAAGAAAAACAATTAAAAAAACTACAAAGTTAATATTTATCTCCCAAAGTTTAATAGTTTACTTTGTAATTCCCATTACCTTTGGGACATAAAGAATGGAAAAATTGTTCAAATCCTCCTTGTCTGATTTTATTAGGTTCATGCCTTTGGTGGCTACCTCGTAATTAACAAGTTGAAAGGTTAAATAGATTAAGAGATAAGGATACAGGTGAAGATCTGTTATATCTAAATTTTTGCAAGGGATCTGACAGAACCTGTTATTGTGTGTCAGGGTGGAGTTGTGTCTACTGGGCGATTAGGGAACTAGGAGAACGATAGCTGGTTGAACAGTCATTTCTTAAAGATTAATGTGTGGCCTTCAAACCAGAGGGAAGCCTGGTCACAGCGTGTCCATCAGACCCTATCTTATCCAATCTTTAGATGTAGGCTAGAGAAAGACAAAGACTCTCTGAGAAAGTGTGTAGCAGCAGAAACCTCAGAATGAAAACAAACTAACTGGATGGCTTGACTCATGACTTGAAAAATACTGTTCTCAAGTGACGACCCCAAATTAATGAAATGAAAATTTATAGATTGTAGCTGTTTATAAAGTGGGTTGTTAAGTCTCCGAACCTTTTTCTTTTAAAGATTTATTTTTGCATACAAGCTGGGGTGCAGGCCAGAGGCGTGGGGTGGCGAGAGGGTTCACAAGAGACAGAGTGGGGAGCAGAACAGGCAGATCGACAGAAATACACTGCTGAGGGGAGCAGCGGGCGAGGCAGAAGAGGTCTGTTGTGCCATGTGGGAAACTCCCTAGTGGGGCATCAAACTTGCACCGTAACTGCTGACAGTTCCACACAAGGAGGCCCTCCTAAAGCTTTTGGGGTCTTATTTGGGAGGAATCCTAAGACAATATTAGGAAAGCTTCCCTATCCTCCACACTGCAGGCCCAAAGGGCAGCTGTCCCCCTGGGAGCCTGAGCAAGGACCAGATCCAGCCGCAGCCAATCAAATCTGCCACCTGGACTTTCCATCCTGAGGGGCTGATGACAAGGTCAGGCCTATCAGGGATCTTCAGGGCGGCTCTCCAGGGAGGAGCATCTGGAAGGGTGAGGTGCATGTCAGGTGACAGCACAGGGTGATGCTGGACACATGGGTAGGGCCGGCCTTGGGGTGGAGGGTGCTGCGCTGGTGAGCGGCCCTTCCTGAGAAGTGCTTTGGTCCTTGGGTTCTATCTGATCCATTTCCACCTTTCTTTGATTTTTAGTGGCACCAGATACCCATCTAGTACATTTTATTTCTACTTAAGGAACTGTCAAGTTGGCTTGTGTTATTTATAATTAAGGTCCTTGACAAGTACAATGTATCTGAGTACAGAACCCAAACATCAGCTAAGAAGAACCGGATACTTGGCAATGTGTGTGAGAGACTGAGGGACCCTAGTGCAGCAGGGTGTGTGATCAGTGCCAAGGAGTGGCCTTTCTTGAAGTCTGGGGGGGGGGGGGGGCTGGGGGAGGGGAAGGGAACAAGGCAGTTCCGAGGCCTGTGGCTTCATTCTCCTGCTCTTGTTAGCTGCAACTAGAGTGTATCTTCCTGTTCAATGTGTTTTAAGGCAGACAGGGACAAATTTAAATGTGTCTAGTAGGAGAGTGACTGGGAAAGCATGGAGTCTTTACATAAGAAACTTTACATAAGAAATTTAACTTAGAAAAGGCTTAGGAAAGATATTCTATTATTCTGTTAAATTACATTACCATTGAGATAATTTCATGAGAAGGTAATGGTAGAAAGACAGATATTAACACTCTCTCCCTACACACACACACACACACACACACACACACCCAAGTCCTGGGTTCTGTGTGAATATCACAAAAGTAAGAGAAAGTGAGAACTGAGACTTTTCAGATGGAAGTAGACTGAGAAATGTGATTTTCAGGGACACTAACTTCTATCACTAGAATGAGGCTGAAGGGACCACTTCCTGGGCTCCAAGCAGACCAGTAAATGTTTTTCTTTTGGGGCTCTTACTTGTGGAGTGCAGCTACCCTTCTCCCCAACAGTGCTCATGAACTAACTAGAACTAACTAGTTCCAAAGACTCTAGATGACTCGTCTTTTCAATACAAGAACTAAATTTATTGAAATATTCCAAAGGTATACTACAGTATTGCTTAGCCTTCTTGTTTCAATGTATTCAAATGAGTAATAAACCCAAAGACCTATTCTTTCCTTGCAAATTCATAATAAATCCAAGACAATTTCCATCATCAGAGAATCCTGGATGAAAATGTTTGATTATTTTGAATTAACAATTACAAGAAAGAAGAAACAAAATTATTCATGCATATGTTATTTGCACATTTCTTCCAACTTCTACAGGGAATATAAAAACTGAAATAATTGAAGAGATTTTGCATTTGTAAAAAATCAAGACCTTTGAAGATAATTAAACTCATTTTCTAGCTTGTCTGTAAACTGGTTTTACTACTTCCAGGATTCACTGACAGTGAAAATTGAGGGGAAATGGAGGCCCCCCCATCTTTGTTCTTGGCAAAGCACTCAGAACCAAGGCTTCTCCCTGGGAAATAGAATCTACAGGATTTAGAGAGTCAAACAAGAGCTTCATTCAGGCTCATGAGGGTTGTTACAAGTAACAACTCTGTTAAGAATCCTTCTGACAACGGAGCATGCATATTAACCAGCTTAAACTTTTGTTCCTTGTTTTTACACTTAAGGCAAATGATCCGGGGCTGAGCCATCCCTCCTTCTCTCTGTTGTGTCTTGTGACACATATTTATGCAAAGCCTGATTGGGGCTAGAAGAGCAGTATGTACCAGTAGAACAGGCTGTGATCTCCTGGGGGCAGGGGTGAGCAGCTGTGGAGAAAAGGCCTGGCCTTTTTTTTTTTTTTTCTCTCCAGCACCTAGGACAGTGCATGCATGTGGTTAATAATGGTTGGATTGAACTTAAAAGAATGGAAATAACTGACCCATAATATCAAAACCACACACTAACAGGGAATATTTGCTAGGTATTTAGGAAAGTAAATTAGTAGATAAAACAATTATTTTAGCAGGGAGAGAAGCTGGGGGTATATTCTTACTTGATCTTCATATAATAGTTTGAACCATTATATAATAATTTATTAGGAATTAAGGGAACAGAGAAATTCCATTTCAAAGAAAACCAGTTAAAATTGGCATTTTTTTAAGCTTCTATTGTCATGCATAGGAAACACGAATTGTCCACAACTGCAAAATAAACCACATGACAATTAAATTTATATTTACCCAAAAAGAAAAAAATAAATTAAAAATTTCATTCCATTTCTCTTTACTAAAATTTAATTCCCCCTCTTTTAAAAAGTTTTCATATGGAGGGCACTAGAAATGGCATATTAATTTAATTTATTTAAACAATTCCCCAAATGCTACATTAGCTATGAACAGCATTGTTATACCTAACAGCACAAAAGGAAGAATGTCTAAAGATAAAAGTAGATATTAAAGAATCAGAGAACAGAAAATGGTAATATTAATAAATTAAAAAATTAAAATTAATAATTAACCCTTTTTTAATGGAGGAAGTACACATACTAAAAGTAGGAAATGAAATGGGTTAATCACCGTAGCTATTTGATCAGTCTTTGCAAATACAAAACTTTAAATGCACTAAATAGAAGATTTTCTAGTAACATATTAATTGCTAATGTTCTCAAAAAAGACAATTAAAATATATCCATTTCTGTAAGAAAAATAGGGGAATTTGTCATCCTCCATACCTAAATAAATAAATAATGCCTCAGTGACAGATAATTTTGCTAATGACTCCTACCAACTTTTAACACATGATGTTCCAGAGCATAGTGAAAAGAAGAAAAACTTCCCAGCTCTCATAGTCAGCCTGATACCAAAACTTGAGAAAGATAACACAAAGCACAAACCACACATCAAAAAAACTTATAACCAGCAAAGCACAAAACTGAAAAAGTGTATTGTTGAACAGATTTAACAGCCCATAAAAAGAATAGCATGCTTTGTAAAGTAAGGTTCATATAATACAAAGACAGTTCTTTTGTTGAAATGAATTTATAGGCCTAAGATCGAGTTGTCTTGCCCCAAAATGCCACACTAGCAAACTGAACTTTTCTGTTCCTGTAGACTCTGCTTGACCAAAATATGCAGTATATCTAGTCAGCCAATCCCCAAATGTGAAGTCAACTCTAGGTTCTCTATTATTTCTTTGTTCTTTGATTATTCAAAGTAAGGTCAGATGTGCAACCCCAACCAATCATGTCCTGTCTCCTGGCTGCCACTTCCAACTCTACACAATGTGCTCTTGCCCAAAGTCCTTCAGGAAGAGTGCTCCACCGCTTGTAAGGCACAAGACTCCCCTAATCCATGGGTTTTTTTCCTTCCCTTCAATAAAAGACATTAAACTCATTACTAAATTATTTTTGTTCTGTCACTTGATATAGCTTAGGAAATATATCTATATAATTCACCATATCAGTGTTTAAAAGGAGAATTCATGACTATCTCCATGAATGCTGGAAAGTATTAGAAAATTTCACCCATTTTTAATTAAAATATTTAATAGGAATTCTTATTCCTATTTTATTAAGCACTTTGATTTTAAAATGTATTAGGGTATATGTCCTAAGCAGAAAGCCTTTGCTGAATAGAGGAATACCAGGATATTTACTATCACCATTATTACCAGTCTTCACCATTCAGGAGGTGAGAACCTCCACAAATTAGACAATAGAAATAAATGAGAGATATAAAAATTGGATTGCAGGGATAGAATTAAGACTAACAATTATATATAGAAAATATGATTACACACCTGAAAAACTCAAGAAAATCACCAAACAGCTTGAGCATTCATTAAATTATGAACAAAGCAAATTTAAAAAACCACTAGCATTCCTGATATTCGGAATGCTATCCTGATAGGAATAAGTTATATGAAATTGCCAATATTTAACCTTTTTTGACTTAGGAAATGGCAATTTCATATGAGTGAAGCTAGCATATATAAATAATAACCTTTGAGAAAACATATTGGGTAAAAGAGGCTTTTACAATGGCCATCAAAAAGACAAAATGTTTCAGGATAAATTCACAATCCATACAGAGACAGCTTTCAAGATTCTAATGGACACAAAGCAAAATTTAAATGGAAAAGCATGTCCTTCTCTTAGATAGGGGCCTTCAATGTCAGTGAAGATGGCTTCTCCTCCCCATTAACCTAGAAATTCAACACCATTTTAATGAAAAACCAAGACACATTTTTTTAGAAGTAGAAAAACTGATTTTAAAGTTCTTATTGGAAGACAAAAAACTCTCAAGTAATAGCCAAGGATCTTATTTTTAAAACAAAGGAAAATAATGAGTGAAGACAGTACTTTGTGAATGAAAGCAATGGGACAGATGTACCAGAGTCCAGAAATAACATAAAGAGTTTCAGTATGATAAAAGTGCCCTTCTAATGAAATTGGAAACAGATTGATAAGTCAATAAAAAAAAGTGGTTGGAATTAAGAGTGACCTTGGCTGGGGGAGGGTGGGCAGGAAAATACTTGACTCTAATGCCAAAATAAAATTATAAAATTGAGTTAGGCCAATAGATTTAAATGTAAACTAATTCATAAAATGATTAGAACAAAATATGGAAAGATTTTTAAAAGTACATGCTTAGGATTTCATTTTGGAGGATGAATTTAAGAAGTTCTTTGGAGGAAGCATGTATTTTTACAAATCTCAGGAGATATTAGAGGTCTTAGGAAATCTGATTTCCTGAACAAGAGTTGAAGACTGGGTTAGTTTAAAGCTCTGAAAGTTTACTCTTAGAGGAAGGAGTGGGGAATTCCAAACACTCCCTCTGTGCCTGCTAAATGCTGTTGAAATAGAAATGTAATGGCTATTTCACAATCTCATCACGGTCTTGAGTGAAGTATAGCCCACATGTTAGCAGAGTTACCTTCTCCTTTTAAATTTAAAGAACATTAGTTTGTCCATTTGTGTCCCACTTCAGGGAAATCTGGGTAATTTATGCATATTCCTCAGGATTTGGAGAATTAATGTCATCTATCAACTTCTTCACCTCACCATGTGCTTTTGCTGTTATGCATTGCTTTGTCTCGGATGAGGAATGTTAGCCCTTTCCCTTTCAGTCCCTCTTCAGTTATTATTCACAGAGGCATTTTTGTATGGAGCAAACTACTGAATTAAGGTGGCTTGGTTTTCCTTTCCTTTTTTTTTTTTTTTAAGATGTATTTATTTGTGCATACAAGCTGGGGTACAAGCCAGAGGCGTGGGGTGGCAAGAGGGTTCACCAGAGACAGAGCCGGGAGCAGAACAGGCAGATTGACAGAAATACACTGCTGAGGGAGGGGAGCAGCGGGCAAGGCAGGAGAGGTCTGCAGCGCCGTGTGGGAATCTCTCTGGCTGAGCATTGAACTCACATTGTGGCTGCCGACAGCTCCACAGCGCAGCACTTAACCGCTGGGCCACCAGGGAGGGCCCTCCTTTCCTTTTGACATCCTTTTCTCTTCCTGCCTTAAACTTACTTTGGCTTACTACAACTTATTTCTCTATTTACAACTTATTTCTCTTCATATACAGAACTATTTTGATCTTTTCTAGGCCTAAGTTTGCATATCCCAAAAATTATTAGTATGTTTTGTAAAACAATGGCTCATCTAACGGCTGTGCACCTTGAGCTCCAAAGGAAATTACTGGCAAAGATTTTTCTTTGCCATGTAAAGACTGGAGAAGATATTTCCCTGCTGGTAGGAATTATTGTACTGTCCTTAGAAGGCAGAAGTGGCTATATCCAGTTGTAGTCTTACATAATTTGCTGCTTCTCCATCATAGGAAGAACCAGATTTCACAGCCATCAGGGGTAGATTTTCCCCTTTACCCAACATTTTTCACTACATAAAAGAAACAAGAAATATTTCAGAAAAAGAAATAAAGGGCATCAGAATTGTAAGGAAGAAGTAAAATTGTCTCTATTTGTAGATAACATGATTTATTTATAGAATATCCTAAAATTTCACCAAAAAAGTTAGCTCTAATAAAAATACTGAGTAAAGTTGCAAGACAAAATTAACATACAAAAATCAGTAGCATTCCTATACACTAAGAATGAATTATCTGAAAAATAAAAAAAAAATCCTATTTACAACAGCAACAAAAACTATAAAATACTGAGAACCAAAAATAAAATTCTACATATGAAAATGTCTTCTCCTTTTTGGCAGGGACACCTCAGGGGTTGTTGGGGCCCAAAAGACAATGACTTTGTCTCCCTGTGAAGAACTCTTTGGCGAAAAGCAAAGGAAACTTCTGGAGAGTTCACAGCCTGAGCCTGCCCCTGTCATGTTTACTAATTGCTAGAAGAAGTATGACATTATGGCCTGACGCCACCCTCATGTCAGTAGGAGTAATTTTAGAATAAAAGATTCAAATAATCTCTGGTCCTTACATCTTCCTGAGCACAGACAGTGCTGACTAAATCAACTCTGTAAGATCAAAGGATTGCTTTGAAGTTATGGACAATGCTTCTCTACTACCCATGAGCTAAACCTGTTAGAAACCAATCTCCTTTAGTTAACTAAAGGTAGTTAACTAAAACATTTAGAAATTAACTAGATGTCATCTTTCCTTTGTCAGGAAAAATAAACAATTGTGTATTCTTCCTGTGCATACAACTTACCTATATAACCAAGGCCAAAAACTGAGACCAATCACTCAGAGAATCTGATCTAGATCTCCTGGGCCCTGGGCTCTAGTTTGGCTCTGAATAACTCTTTAATAAAGTTCTCTTTTGCTAAACTTTGAATTTGCTTCACATTGGTGATTATTTCAGCTTATAATACTTAGGAATAAGTGTAATTAAGGAAGTAAAAGATATCTACACTGAAAACTATAATACTTTAAGAAATAAAAAAAGACCCAAATAAATAAATGGGATGGTATCTTGTGTTCATTGAATAGAAGTAATATTGTTAAAATGCCCCACTACTCAAAGCCATAAATTCAGTGAAACCCCTATCAAAATTCTAAGGTTATTTTTAAAAATAGAAATAGAAAAACCGATCCTAAAATTTATATGGGACACAAAAGATCCTGAATAACCCAAGCAATCCTGACAAAGAAGAACAACATGGAGGCACCCAACCTCCTGATTTCAAATATTTTATAAACTTAAAATACTCAAGATAGGCCTCCCTGGTGGCACAGCAGTTGAGCACTGCGCTGTGGAGCTCTCGGCAGTGAGTTCGATACCCAGCCGTGGAGAATCCCACATGGTGCGGCAGACCTCTCCTGCCTCGCCCGCTGCTCCCCTCAGCAGTGTATTTCTGATCTGCCTGTTCTGCTCCACACTCTGTCTCTGTTGAGCCCTCTCACCGCCCCACATCTCTGGCCTGTACCCCAGCTTGTATGCATAAATAAATAAATCTTTAAAAAAAAAATACTCAAGATAGGATGGCACTGGCACAAAAACAGACACATAGCCCTGTCTCAGTGGAACAAATTGAGAGTCCAGAAATAAACCATTGCATATTTGGTCAACTAATACTTGATAGGAGAGTCAATTTCAAAGTGTTTTTAATGAAGGAAAGACTGTTCAGTAAATGATGCTGGGAAAATTGGCAATGCTTATGTAAAGTAATAAAACTAGACCCTTATACCAGTCACAAAAATTAACTTGAAATGGATCGAAGACTAAAATGTAAGGACAGCAACCTAGAGGAAAACATAGGGAAAATGTTCCTTGACACATTTCTTGGCAATGAAACAAACAACAAAAAAGTGGTATTATATCAAATTAAAAATCTTTTGCACAGCAAAATAAATGATCACAAACAGGCAACTTATGAAATGGGAAAAATATCTGTAAATTATCTGACAAGGGGTTAATATCCAAAATACATGAAGAACTCATATGACTAAATAGTAAAAATACATAATCTAATTAAAAAATGAACAAAGGCTCCCATGAAGGAGGGGAAGATGGCCTGGGGGCATTGTTGCCCATGAAGTAGGCCTTGCACACGCTGGACTGAGAGTGACTGTGCCATCAGCCGTGGTGAGGTCAACTGTGGTGAGCTGGTGCCAGTGTAGAGTGGTGGGGGGTTAGAGTGAGGGCGAGGGCCTATGCTCTTGGACTCACTGGCAAATAGAATTTTTAATATACACTATATAAGATGATTAACAATGATATTTCTCTTGATAGAAAGTCTTATTTTGGTTTGAATATTTCAAATATTCTAATAGGTACACTTTTTCTCAATAAAAATAATTAAGGGGAAAAAATGGGCAAAGTACCCGAATAGACGTTTTCCCACAGGAGATGTATGAATGGCCGCAGGTCTGTGCAAATGTGTTCAACATCACTAATCATTAGGGAAATGCAAATCAAAGCCACAATAAGATGTCGCCCCACACCTGTTAGAGTGGCTCTCATCAGAAAGACAAGCGATACCAGGAGCTGTGAGGATGTGGAGAAAAGGGGACCCTGTGGTTGATAGGACCGGATATCGGTGCAGACACTAAGGAGAACAGTAGGGAGGGTCCTCAAAAAAATTAAAAATAGAACTACCATTTGATCCAGCAATCCCACTTCTGGGAATGTATCCAAAGGAAATAGAAACACTATGTTGATAATAAAAACACTATGGCCAGCTATCTGGACCCTCAGGTTCAGCAGCATTATTTTCAATAACTAAAACATGGAAACAAACTTGAGTGTCCGTCAATGGATAAGTGGAGATATAGTGATTGGGTTGTCAGGAAAGTCATGAAATAGTTTTTCTATGCAAAAATGCATCATAACACTCTCTCTCTCTCTCTCTCTCTCTCTCTCTCTCTCTCTCTCACACACACACACACACACACACACACACACACACACGAATATTATTTAGCCTGACCAAAGAAAGAAATCCTGTCATTTACAACCACACAATCGGACCTTGAGGGTCTGAAAAAAAAAACCAAACAAATATACTGCATGAAGCCACTTACATGTGGAAGCTAAAAAACAAAACAAAATGGGAAGAATAAAAGGATTTGGGGCTGTCAGAGTTGGAGGGAATTGGAATGTGGTCAAAAGATATATAAACTTCCAGTTATAAGATAATTAAGTACTGAGGATGTAAAATAGAACATGATGATTATAGCTAACACTCCTTTGTCCTCTATTTGAAAGTTGCTGAAAGATACTAAGAGTTCTCATATAGAAAAACACATTTCTTCTTTTTGTTTTTCAATCTCTTTATAAGATGATGGCTAACTAAATTTATGGTAATCATTTCATAGTACATGCAAGTCAAATCTTTATTCTGCACACCTTAAATGTACACAGTGCTGTAAGTCAACTGTATCTCAATGAAACTGTAAAAAAGAGAGAAATAATTCAAAGGCAAGAAAAAACAAAACAACAAATTCATTATGGAGTTTCTAGGTCCTGTGAGAGTGCTTGATCAAAATCCTTTTGAGCATATTTAAGTATTAGTTCCTAAGTCTTTGGATCTCTCAGTGCTAGGGTTCATGAACAAGTGTTATGGTTTTAAAAGTTATTAGGTTATTGGTTTGACTTAAAGTCATGTTTGAGTGAACACTTTAGTAACTGAAGTTCTTTCTGAACACTGGGACAGACAGTTAAGTCATGCTACTTTTAAAGACTCTGATCCTTTATTAGCCTCTGTGTAGTTAAGACACTTTCTCCTTTTGTTTCCAACATTCTATAATTTCCCAATGTCTGCCTGTGGTAATAGTCATATTTATATTACTCAATACTCTCAAAAGAATAAGGAACATTTATAGTCCATGGTATTTAGTGTCGCATAAAGTTATCAGATTGTCCTCTTATGGTTATCAAAGTTTGCTGTTTCTTAAAAAATAAAAGTAACGCACTTTAAGATAGGCAACTCGTGTACAATTAAAAATTCAAAAGACTATTAGCTAAAGGTGAATCTTCTCCCATGGCTGTCCCTCAGTCACCTCTTTTGCAGAGGAAACCACTAGGACTTGTTTTTTATTTCTCCTTCAGAGGAATTCTACGCTGTCCCTTTCTCCCATAGTATGCATTCTACACATGCTTCACTATACACGCTGTTCTGCATTTTGGTTCTTACTTATCCATAGGACTTGGGGATGCTCCATATTTGTTCATACTGAACTGACTTATCTTTATCTTTTAAGTTGCATATCATTCTTTTTATGGAGGTACCATCATTCACTTTACCAGTGCAATCAATGGATGATTATATTGCTTCTAATCTTTTGCTGCCACTAACAATTCTGCAATAAATACTTTACATGTAGGTTATTTTGCATATGTGAGACTATTTGATGAATAAATTTGTAGAAGCAGAATTGCTGCGTTAAAGGGTAAGTGCAGTTTGTTTCCATAGGTTTTATCCAATTGCCCTCCAAAAGGGTTGTACCTATCTGTGTTTCCATTTGCAGTACCTGTTTCCATTTGAGAGTACCTGTTTCCTAGCATGTTAAGCTTTTGACCATTGTTGGTCACACAGTTGAAGAGTGTTATTGCATGATTTTAATTTGGAATCTTGTAAGTGATATAAATTGTCATCTTTAGCATACACTAAATTTATCTATTTGATATACTTCTGGACTTTCTAATTTATTCCACTGGTTTTCTCGTCTTCTTACAGAGTATAATTAAGGTGTTTTGATCACAGTAACTTTAGAGTGTGTTTTACTCTAGAGTAAGTCTAATTACCATTCTTCTTTCTCCCTAAGAAATTTCCTAACTATTTTTGTTTGGTTCTATATGAATTTGAGAAATGGTTTGGCTTCGAAAAAATCCTTTTGCACTTTTATTGAGATTGCATCACATGAAAATATTATTTAGGAATAGTCACCTATTAAAGTTTATCATTGACTGCTTACCATTTCTTGTCCAAATCTTTTGAGTCATATCTTCCTTGTGCTTATAACAACGTCTTAAATAAAATATCTTCTTATTAATTCTTTACAGCATCTTTAGAAACAGGCAGGGAAGATACAAGATAAGGGATTAGCTCAAGATTATACTTAAGGGAAAGTTCTAACCACCTTTATATCTACTATATGGTAGTTCCATTAGATTTTACAAAAATTCAAAAACAACACAAATTTTCCTACCAAGGATTAAAAAGTCCTATTGCACAAAGCTAGCAACATGCAAGCACAATTCCTCAGTGTATTTCTTTGTGATGATCTGTGGCTAAGCAATGTGGAATACATTCCAATCATGGAGTAACAATCTGAAAAGTATTTTGAAAGCAGAGTTGGCTTGAATGCTGTACAATGAAACCCTGGATCTTGGCCTACTTCCCAGATTTTCCCTTTTTGGTTTTGCAGCAAGTTTGGCCATGCCTAGGAATTTGCTGAATATGGTACTTAGATCAGTGACTTTTTGAATGTGACATTGGGATCAATGGTATTTATATGCCCGTGGGTTTTTATACTATAATTTTAGACATACTGCAAATAAGTTTAAATGTACTGAAAATAAGTTCTCTACTGAACTGGTGCTCAGGAAGCCCTGGCCCAAGGGTGCAAATGGGAAGGGCAGTTTTCAAATTGATTATGGATGGCAAAGGTCTTAAAAGAGAATGTTCACTTGTGGATATTGGATTTCATACCTGGGCACATTGGAGGTCCAGCTGGATAATCTTCAAGTCTTTAAATAAATATCTTAAAGCTATCTTTAATCCTGCCTTTGACAAATGGGCATTCACTAAAGGTCAGCCAAGATTTGATTAAACAGTTGAGTATTTGCAGCAACATGGGCACTTCCTACCATAACCCTAGTCAACTCTGGGGAGCTAAGAGCGAGCCTGCATTAGTTGCTTAATTACTTAGGACACAAGAATGTGTAGAACATACTCCTGAGTATATTTTTGGATTACATTTCCAAAACGAATATTATTTTCATCATTTTGTCTTAGTCAACATTTTTCTTTTCAATGTCCATGTGTAATTAAGAGCTGACTTATGCAGAATAATTTTTAAAATGTAGTAGTATGATATACACACCTAGGTAACGTCTAAGGCTTTCGCCACCTCATAAATGAGAACATTCTCTAGCTTGCCCCTCTGCAACAAAAAGACTACTGTGTTCTAAACTAGAATGTTATGCAAGAATCTGAATAGCATAGTTTACTGAATGCTTAGCCTGTCTTAGTGACATACCAAAAAGTGGGACAAAGGCTAAAAGCAAAAATGTGGGGCAAGTTTTAAGCAATGAAGTTAAAGGCACATGAGCAATGAAATATTTAATTATCAAGGCAAAGACCAGGTTGTACAATCTAGCTTGTAAAAGATAAAGATGAGCTGTGAATAGGATAGTTGTTTAATTCAATGATCTCAATGGTTTGCTGAGTTCTGTTGCCAAAATCATAAATTAGAATCTTTGAACAGAGAATGATGAAGGCGGATGGTGTTATATGCCTCTTGCCTTTTACTTGTACTATAAATGGCAACACAGTAGACTACAAATATTAGGCATTTATAAACAAGAAATTAGTGAAAGTTAAGGTAAAATGGGTAAAAAAGAAGCCTGTTATAGTAAATTAAGTATATGATATAAAGTTAGGACAGCATTTTTAAGTCTGGGAAAATGACATAAAACAAACTTGATGATTTTCCTTATATTAATAGTATTTGTCTCAAGCAAATCATATGAGAAATACGTTCTACAAATGTCACCGTACTTGAGTCTTGCCTTAAATATTGTTAAATTTTGTGGTTACAGCGCTCAACAATTCTCAGATAGATGGAAATCTGAGTCTTACAAGCCTCTTAGAGAAATGTAAAAAACGATTTACTAAATCTAGATACTAAGAGGAACTCCAGCTCCTTTTGATGGCAATTTTTAAAGATTTATAAATTCTTTAGGGACCTCTATACAGTTGAGAACCTGAGTGACACTCTCTTTCATTTACTATATAATTAAGAACAGTTGAATGACTTCAATTCTGAATTCTGGAAAAAACTTGGGATCATTAAAACTGTGGTTCCAGGATCATGATGACAGATTACGATACAGGATATTTTTGGCTCCTTTTAAACCTAGGGAATATGTATTGACCACCCCCAGGATTATTTTATTCATGGGTAAGAATATTAATAGGTGCTGTATGCACTGCAAGAAATACAGGTATGAATATACTCACTGGGCAACACATTTGTCAAAACATTAGCTATTCTGCTCACAGCCCAGATGGAGGCAACGCAGGATGCAATCATGTTGATTTCTTCTTCCTCATGAAACGCTCACATCTATCCACTTGCAAACACTGTGGTTATTTTTACCAGCAACCAAGTTCACAAGCTATAATTCTAAGTTATAATTCTCAGACCACTGAATACAGACTTATGTGGAGTTTAGTCCTGTGAGCCATTGAGAATCATCCCCACATGACACACTGGAAGAGGCAGCAAGGCGCTGGTCTAAGCACAGACACACCGGCTCCACCATCACCTCGTGGTTGTGGGACCTGGGACTGATCACCCATACTTTGTGTCTTTGTTTCCTTGTTTGGAAATAATGTCTCACAATAGTATCTACCTCCTAGCGGTATTTTGATTATTAAATGAGGGGCTATATTTAAAACATCTACAACAGTGTGGGGTAGCTAGCAAATAGGTAAATGTTAATGATTTTAATGAAAGTCACAGGATTGTACATTTTTGATAAACTTGGCAAGCTAGTAAGTTTCCACACACAGTGTATGTGTGTGTATACACATATGTATGTATGTGTGTGTCCTTTTTACGGTAGAGAGAGGAGAAAATGAGCAGAGATTTCTTTGAAATGGGTGGTGGGAACAAATCTTTACAATCACAAATCTAGTTGACAAAAATTCCCAGGCTTTAATGTTTGTGTGTTCTGCACATTGGCATTAGTATGATGAGCCAGACCCAGTGTCCACCAGATGTTCCAGTTGTTTTCATTGCCTAAGCAACTTTCCACTGTCACTATCTGTGGTAGCACTTTCTCTTTCAGGCTAGTCCTTCCCTCCTGTGCGTGGTGTCTGAAGTCATCTTTGGTACAACAGGATCAGCCAACCATCACAAACAAAAGTTTTGTCTAAGGACTGACCTTGGGTGCATTAATGTGTGTGTATAAATATATTTAATGATGCGTGTGTTTGTGTGTGTATGTGTGAAAACTGTGATCCTTAACCTTCAAAAACAGTTGCAATACCAAAATTAGCTATTTGAGATTTGGAACAGTCCCTTCTTTAGAAAAAAACACAACAAAATCAGTGTCTCCCACAAAACAAATTGACCATCTACCATATCCCATGAATCCCATCTTTTTCTCTTTGCTCTCCTCCCATTGTTTCACTTGCAGAGAGGGTAAATCACAAAAGACCATTTGGTGTGGAGACAAAATAATCTTCAACAGAAGGCATGGGGGAAAACACTGGGTTCCTTCATCCCATTTCACCAAGGCACTGATTGCTGACTTCAAAATAAAGAAACGTTCAATAAATGGGAAAAAAATGGGACATAATCTAGGGCAAGGGGACAGCAAGTGCAAAGGCAGAGAGGTGAACATGCAGTTATGTTTAGGGAACAGAGTCTGAAAGAGGGGATACTACGTGGTCTCGGTGAGGGGGAAGGGCAACCGAGACACCATGGTCACAAGCTGGGGAGAGCTTATTATATTTAAAGTGATTCACCCAACTGCTATCTCTACATTAATCCTGGTACATACTTCCCACCTTTCTGCTGTCCTAAGATCTCAATTTTGTTTTCTTTCGGTTGTGAAAAGTGCAAGGTTCCATTTTCTGGGCCCCATTCTCACATCTTCACAATTTGCACGAAATTTGGCTACATGATTTTCCCACTAGAACATTACACTACATGAAATGATTTTTACATTTTTAACTCATGCTTATTCCTAATACTTAGAACCTGGTACATAGTACTAGTCTATATATAATTCAATAATTTAAGCATCTATGATCTGGTGCCCTGTGGAGGATCGAATGATGAGACATGCTTCCTCCCTTCAGAGAGCTTGCAAACAAGTGGGAGAGACATGTAATCAAACCCCTAAATTCAGACAAAATGAAACCAGTGTAATTACTGAGGTACATGTTGTTAATGGAGGGTCCTATGGGTTGAGTGTCTTCCCCAACTATGTTGACATAATCCTGTATGTGATAGTGTTTGGTGGTGGGTCCCTTGGGAAGCGATTAGTTCATAAGGATGGAGTTCTCATGAAGGGATTGGTGCCTTTATAGAAGAGAGACCCTAGAGGGGTCACTCACCCCTTTTGTCATGTGAAGTTATAGTAAGGAATGGTAGTTGATGAGGAAGCTGGTCCTCATCACACACTGAATCTGCTGTGGCCAAAATCCTGGACTTTCCAGTCTCTTGAATGGTGAGAAATGTCTATGAATCACCTAGTTTATGGTATTTTTGCTTATAGCAGCCCAATTGGGCTATCATGGGGTACTCACAAGCAGTAATTAATTTCAACCAGAGCACTAAAGGTAAGCTTCACTAGATCTTGCCTTAAAGACAAAATTTCCATTAGGAATGTGGAAGTTGTATTTGGCCAAATGACTGCTAATTTGAACACAAAAAACTTATCCCAAAACAGCTTAATAAAAATAATGTGTAATTGGGAAAACTTGGGTGGGGTTGGCACTTGCTGTAGTTCTCCAGGGACTCGGTCCTGCTCACGTATACATGCATCCTTCGCTCCCATAGCAGATGGACGTACTTTCACATCACAGGAGGAAGGGGTGGAGTTTGACTACAGATGGCTCCATGCTCATATCATGCTGTATCGCTAATAGTGTTTAACCACCATGGAGGGCTATCTGCTTTGGGGAGCCAGCAAATAAAACCCAATAGAGGGCCTTTATTCAATGTTTGGGGCATGGGCCTATCTCTGGACTAATCAATGCAGCTGATGGGATGGGGAATATGGTCTAACCTGCAAGTCATATAACCTATAATGCTATGATTGAGCTGTATAATACTCATAAAGAGAAAACAATTATAAACAAGGGTGGGAAAAGCTGAAAGATGATTTTATAGGATTGGCAACCCTATCAGATACACACAGAGTGGGCTGGGCTAGGACAGTACTTCATAAAGGAGCTGAGGAGAAGACTCAAAAGGAGAGGAAACAGGATGCAAGGCAGACTAAAACAAGTCTCTTTCCTTCTCTTTTTGCCTTTTCTTTCTCCCCATACTGTCCTGCCTCAATTCTAGATGTAGTTTCTGTATCTTGGACATTTATTTCCCAGCCTAAGGTCAGTAACACTTCAGGGAATTACTTTTTTTTTTTTTTTCAGGGAATTACTTTTGTTCAACACTGAAATTTCTGGATTCTTACCACCACATACATCTAAAACCAGTCACTCTGGCACCAAAGCGCAGGCAGATGGAAAGTAGAAATGTAGTAGTAGTTAGTTTTAATCTACATGGGTTCTTAGGGTTTTCTACCTGTTATCACAAATTCAAATTAGCCTGAGAGTTATGATCTTCGGAATCCTGTTGGACTGAGAGTAGATCTCTACAAGGTCAGAACGTACCAATCTTTTCCTATATGTGTATTTTATCCTCTGACAGTGTGCCACCGTGGCCACCAACTCTAATAGGAGGTGGTGTGGTTGTTATAGCTCATAAATACATAGATTTTAATGTCTTTTACTCTTCATAAACTTTTGGGAAAATCACAATATATTGCATACGATCAGAAGGATTAAGTTCCCAAGAATGCTTAGAACAGCCTATATTGAAGTTTATGTAGGGCATAATTATTTGCTCTGGTGAATGAGATAAGGGGTCAATTCAGCTGGAGAAACAATTTAGCTATAGAAAACTATATTTGCCTCCTACTTCTTGAAGTTTAAGTGTGCATGCACCAGTTCCAATAGAGAAAAATAAAAACTGGGCAATGTTAAAGTCAAAGTTGTGATTTTTTTTTTTCTTCCCATCCAAGCTGATTACTGCAGAAAACCAGTCAAGCAGGAATAATGCTTCAGTAAATGGGAGATTCTAAGAAAACCAATCTGCCTTGACTATTGAAAAGGATATGTAACAAAGAAAGAAGGCTGTCTTCTAAGACTGGTCACTGACAGTACTTAGTAATGTTATGATGAACATAAGGTCATAGAAGCTGAAAAACAGAAATGTTATGATGAACATAAGGTCATAGAAGCTGAAAGACAGAAATGTACCTATGAGCAATAGGCCAAAAAACTCCCAGACTCTTCCTAGCAGAGTTGGGATTAATCATGACAGTCTAAGAATCAGAAAACAGCTATACCTTTCAATCACAAAGTTCACACAATGAAATATTTTCAGAGATGTTAGTACATAGTGGAGTCAAAGGAAGGTATAAATGATCCTCACAGATATTCAGTGTCTTCCAGGAGGAAGCATTAACGGTGAGGTATTAATATATCTATTTTCTGTCTTACTCCAACGGAAGACCAGTTACAATCTTCATAAAGAATAATTTCCTAACATATCCTGGCAACTGGAGGGCGGGGAGGAAACAGGTTGTACCCTGCCATGTATAAATGAAAAACCATAAGGGAACAGACAATACTAAGCATACTCCCCCTCCTATTCAAACACAAAGGCAAAGGCAAAGTTCAAGTTAACTATCTGCCTAGAGACTATTTTGGGCAGGCACATACCAGCAGCAAAAACCCTTCAGTTCTCCAAAAACTACAGTACTTAAATTTAAAATCACTACTTAGCTTGTTAGAAGTTTCTGAAGTTACCTACTTGTGAATTTATGAAAGGACAACGTGTCAACACTATGGAATGAAAGGAATATTAAACATTATTCAACACTGGAGAATTTGTTTCCCTATCAAGTTTGCATGTCACTAAAATGTAAAACTAATTAAGATGTTTACAGGGTTATTTTGCTTCTCTTATTTTTCTTCTGTCTTTCTTTTTCCTGGGTATTTGGAATCTGAGACATGACAGGAAGTTGGCCCAGACCTGGTGGCGCACTCTTTCAAGAGGGCCTAGGAACAGGGGCAATAACTAGGGGGTCAAGCCCAAAGGCCCCTGTCAAGTGTGCAGCATGCAGGGCATCAGGTTACACAGACGGTGAAGGGTGAGCGGGGGAGGAGGAGCACACATGATAAAACAAAATGAGAGAAGCAGTTTCCACCTTTTCTATTAAGGTCAGGTATAAAACAGAGTTAGGAAACAGGGATTAGATTATGATTCTGACTCTTACTGGCTGGCCAAGAGATCCTTAGAAGGTGGGGGCAGTCACTTGTAAAGTGAAGGAATCACGTGAAGGGAAGGCTCTCTGTACAAATAAAGGAGTTAAACATAATGAGTGTTTTTCCAATATACTCTTAATAAAAAAACAAGTTTGGTTAAATTGGGGGGACAAAGCCCCACTCCCACCTCCCACAGCACCAGATAGATTCACACTGCATTTAGTCTATTGAAGGCTCCCAAAGCTGGCTATAAAGAAATCTTAAATTTGGCACTTTCCAAACATTTTTTGAAATGGTTATCTGTTAACTTCTGCAGAACTTGCTTTGGAAAATGATCTTCACACTCATTCCAGCTTTAGAATTCTACTACTGTTAGTGATATTTGGCCTTAGAGGCCCCATCACTTCTGCCACTGTGTAGACTTTCAGTGAGGCTTTGGGTTGAATATGCTGCTCTTCACCTTTCATGACCATTACTGTTACTTAAATGCTTAGCATGAAACTAAACCATGACTGGATTAGATGACCTCTAAAATCTGTACAAACCTTGGCATTTTAGGATTGTTTGAAAATTATCACAAACATCCACTAAAGACAGAAAAGGATATATAACCCTGTCTGTTACTATCACGGTACTGGCATTTACTAAATGAGACCTTTGAGATGTAATTCCACAGCCTGCCAGTCTCTACACTACTCTAGGTTCAGCACTATAATAGTTCTTTAGCAACTTCCTTTACCTAGGCAAATGCAAAAGGAGAATGCAAGGACACCAGGGGTGGGTTAAACTGGCTCTCTAGATCCATCCTATATTTAACAGAGCTAAGAATTCAATGGGAGAGCTTCCTGCCAAATCTGCTCTTTGTAGGTACAGCAACATTTTTATATGTAATTATCATAAAACATTAGGAAACTGTATGTATTACCCATGCCAAGTCAGAAAAAATATTTAAAACATGTGTTCCAAATTCAGCCAGGGTACCATCTGATTCCTGGCAAAGAACTGAGACCCATGGATGACAGTAAAATACGGACAAGAGACAACGAGAATAACCACAGAAGCCATCCAACACTCAGTCTGGTAATATAATAATTTTCTGCAGTGTATGACTGTGACATCCTCCTTTTAGCTCTGCTTTGACTCTTCTTACCATTACATGTTTCTTCTTTGGCCCCATTTCCATGCCAACAAGATTACTCAAACAAGTTTTAAACACACACTAAAGACATAAACTCAAAATTAGTTTTTTTTCCAACTGACCAGAGCCTTACCTATTTAATAGATGAGAAAAGATCATTAACCAATGTAATTAATCATAAAGCAATTAAGTTATTTTTTTCTTTACTGTTAGTCTTACAGTGAAGCCTTCAGGTTTGCTCTGACTCCACCTTAAGAGGCCCAGGTGCCTTCACTGGAATGAACAGTGGAACTGGCTGTGACACTGCACTGACAACTTCTTTTCCTTGGTCTACTCCTTGGGAAATGCAAAGAGGATCTGGTGTGTTAAATGCCTTGTAGACCAGGAGGTGTCAGCCCTCAGCAGTATAAACAGTATAGAGAAAAACTGAGTAAGGGTGAATGTTTCCAAGTCACTGAGGACTTCTACAGAATATGTTCAGGATGAGAGTAGTTACTAGAAAACCCAGGACATTTTGTAATTCTGTTCTGAAGTAGAATGACACTGCTTCATAACAAGTATAATTACTGCTGAACATAAAGTTATAAACAACAGGCTTTAAAGGTTAATCTTAAAGTAAAGATAAAGCAAGATTTAATCCAAAACATTTTTAAGTTTCTGTAGCTCTTGGGGACCTAACTGGATTGAAAATGAATGATCGATTAGTACTCAAAGAATCATCATAGCATATACACAAAATAGAGAATAAAATTTTAATGGTATCAAAAACAGAACTTTTTGGCTAATTTAGTACTTGCTGGAATAAAGTTGCAAAATGTTACTCAGTAACTGACGTAGCTTCTAAATCAAGCCAGAATTACACATACTCTGTATATTACTTGAGTATATACAAATACATTCCATGATATAACATGCAGAGACTGGAAACAAGATACTGTAAAATCAAAATCACCATCTCTATTGATGAAATAATAAATTGAAAACAAAATACCTGTCCAGTAATCCAGACTATCTCATTTTGAAAAGGGGGTTTTGAATGCTATTTTCAAGAATTCAAATAAATTCCACATGGTTAAATTTGATTTTGTTTTCTCAATATGAAAAAACAGAAGCAGCTATATTCCAACAGCTATGGGAATATATTTTTCTTTTTACTCAATATCAAATTAAGAGATTTGCTAGACTTTTACTCTTCTCAGGGAAAGAGGGCTCTTCACATTTTAGTGGTTAAGAATGAATCCCTTAGAGCTTAGGGATTAGTGTCATACCACCTATAGCAACATATGCTCATATTCTTTTAGTGATACATGAGTTCAAAACATGAGTCATATGAAACATGAGCTTAATTTTCCTGAGAACTAAATTAGACCTACAAAATAAACAGGGTATGAAAATGACCTGAGTACACAGGAATCTCTAAATTTGAAAGGTTGTTTCACTTTTGCTGAGATCGCATCAAAAGTCTTTTATAGCAAGGGTTTCTGAGTTACATATTTGGTCATAGAGCCTAGGGATCTTTTTAAACACTAAGCTGAAGTGATTTATGTTGTGCAAATTCACTGAAAGGTCAGAAAACAAGAGGACAGATGGTACTGAGTAAAAGCTACAAATTAGTCACAGCTTCTACTACCTTATAAAGAAAGTAGGTTAGATGTGCAACTGACAAACTCTGCTACCAGTTGACAAATTATTGGGAGGCAAGAGAATCCTTGCAAGATAAGCAAAGACAGCACCTTAAGTGGAACCTAGTGGAAGCCACTCTGAAGTGAGGACTGGTTGTGGCAGAGATGGCTACTCATTCCCTCTAAGTAATTCAACTTCAAGTATGTGAGAACCCAAGAATGTATAAGTAGGATAAAATATTGGCTTCAAAATCATTTCTCCAAATTATGAATTGCAACTTCTATTGTTACTGTTTTCAAACTACTAAGAGGTCATAGGAATTATTAGTCACTGTATGGCATATAAAAGAACACGGTCTGGCTTCAATCTAAGCTCTTCTGGTTTTCTCCATAATCTAATTTGAGGCACTTTAAATGTTTTGGTGCCTTAATATATTAATTAACATGTAACATGAGAGAACACTCATTTACTTACCTCAAGGAGCTACTACTTAGATTACTGAATCTTAAAGAACTTTGAACTCCTCAGATGAAAAGCACTGTGTCAACAATTACAGCTGAGGAAAACTCCTCCAACACCTCAGAATCCTGATCTATTGTGCCTTATGTCTCATTCATGTTTTCTTAAATACCTTAAAGTAAAATTTGTCAGTGGCACGCCATCCTGATATATGTTCATTGTTTGGCACACTGATGTTTATATGTAAAGTAGCTGTCATACTAACTCTCCATCAAAGTTAACAAGATGTACCCATTATGAAGTACTCTGTCAAGTTTAGAAAACTTTAGCTTTCTCTGAGGTACATGTGACATAATAAAAATTTCATTGAAAAAAATAATTGAACTAGTGTTATTTGTGTGAAACCACAAGTTTTTAATGGAAAAAAATACTGAAAGTAAGCCACAGTGTCTATATATTCATCTGAAGAGTACAAAGATGGATTTCTGGGGGAAAAAAGGGGAGTAGATCTTAACAATAGAGAAAATAAATGTGTTTTTTAAATTGTTTAAAGGAAATATTTTAAAGAATGTAATGTTTCACACATTGAAATAAAGCAATTAGAGGTAATAAATTAAAAATATAGCTCAAATATTTTTGTTTTAGCATTAGTTTTTCTAAACAAGTTAATTTCAATTTCAAAACACTTTGAATCTGCTATACTCTTCTTTCAAAGAACTGTGGAAATGGAATCTTTCATAGAAATCACAATGATACTACTTACGAATTTTACACAGGGATACACTGGATATCTTGACCATTTTAGATTTATAACATATTTGGTTAATACATTAGATTCAGCCCAATTAATATACCTTTATATTTGGGAGAAATTAGATTGTGATTTATAACCTTGCATTTATCGATATCTTCCTCACTTCCAGGTCATGCTTGATTCTCGGCAGGGAGTTCTGTCAGACTCATAAACAAAATGATGAAAACTGAAAACAACCTCTTTTGGACTGAGAAATGTTTTTCTTTTTTTAAATAAAGTGCTTTAAAATTATTTTTTGCCCTAAACAAAACAAACATACTTAAACCTACAATCTCCGTAACTCGACACACATATTTTAACAGAAAAAAAATCAGTTTTGGGCCACCAATATTGTTCAAGAGTTCAGATTGGATCTAAATTGGGCTTTGCATTATCATCGCGCTCATGTTTGTACATAAAGGTTAAGAGAAAGAGGGCAACATCCAAGGATGACCAGTAGGCTGTATGCGATGTGACAGCAGACCAGTAGCGGCTCTCCACAAGGCCTTCTCTAAGTTCAAAATCAATTCTGTGATCCAATTCCACTGAAAAGAAAAGAAGTCAGACACATGAGTAAAGATTACAATATGCTCTGTACTATATAGATTTACTAGAGTTGAGAATAAAAATTGAGTAACAGTGATTCTAAACACCTTTTTTAAAAACAACTTTTCACTCTAATCTCAAAACAAACAAACAAACAAACAAACAAACAAAAAACCCAAACCCTCAAAAGAGCCTCAATAGCTCAGGGTTCTATTTGGTGGAATCCTTTCCTTTGCACACTCAGGTCAATATGGTGTAATGGAGTAGTAAGGACAACAAACAAAATATTCCTTGGTATAGTGGAGTATAAAGTAGTCCTCCCTTATCCATAGGACAAACAATCCAAGACCCCAGGGGATGCCTGAAACCATGGAGAGTACAAACCATGCACATTTTTCCTATACGTATATACTTATGATAAAGTTTAATTTGTAAATTAGGCAAAGTAAGAGATTAACAAAAATAGAATTGTAACAATATACTGCCATAAAATGTGACTGTGGTCTTTTCAAAATATCTTTTTATATAGTAGGTTTTCAGATGGCAGGTAACAAACCATGCAAAACAGTGCATAAGAGGGACTACTATAGTTGGAGTAAAGAAACTGGGCTCAAATCCTGGCTTTCCCATTTAATCTTTGTGCCTAATTAGTAAAATAAGAAATACAGCCCACTTGCAGAATTATGGGCCAAGTTTACAAGCAACAATGCCTGGGGGAGTGCAACAGGTCACACAAAGGCTCCTTCATTGGGAGGCGCTCTTGATATCAGCAGGCTCTGTGGGGTTACTGGAGAAGATAACCATCTGTTTACAGTCCTAAAATGCTTTCTTTCCTACTAGGCTGAATTCTTCAGAGGCCACCACAACACACCCTAATCTCCATGTAGTCAGTAGAGTCCAAAATGCATGTGGGACATACGTGCTGGTTAAATTTAAGTTTGGGTGACTGGGAAAGTAAAACTGGGAGGAAAAGGGGTGAAGCTTGGGAGGAAGCGCTTCACTTATAATAGTCATGTCCTCAAACAATACAATGAATAAATCCACAGACAGTCCCTGCAATACCTATTAGAAAATAAAAAAATCTCACCAAATCAAGGCCATTAAGAGAATTGGAAGGAGTCATTTAGTAAATCCTTAGTGGTAAAACATTTAGAATAGTATTTTGACCTTCAGAAACTCTTCTGTCAATGAACCACACAGTATTTTGAATGGTCTTTTAAAAGAAAACACCTAAATCACTACCACTCAGACACTCAAAAATACATTCTTTGTTCAGAGTGCCAGAGGTTGCTAAAAGTAAAAACTGGTAATATTCAGGTTACAGAAAAAGCTGGGTTTTGTTTTAAACTGGGAATTTAATAATCACACTTAGGAAATCATATTCTTGTGAATAATTTCATGTTTAGCTAGTCCTTATTTTAAAGAGGTATTTTGTGACAATGCCATTTTGTGACTTAAAAATGCTTACACGGTAGTATTTTTTTCTATTTCATTGTGCTCTTGTGACAGGAATGTCCATGGATCTATCTGTATATTTTCAGAACAGGATTATACTTAAGTAATCAATACCAATTAGGCTATAAAACACTTGTAAAAATTTTTAACTGCTATTCTCATTTAAATTATAATAAACTAATCCATAATAAGTCAGAAATAGTTAAACATATATGTAAAACTATGGGAGTAGTAATGTCCTAATTTTTATCTTTTGTATTCCTTGGAACATTTGTGTTAAGACTGTAGGTACATTCTGGCACAACAGACAAGATGAAAAGAGGAAACTGGAAATCTTAAGCATGATGAAGAGAAGTCAAGTTGAAGTTAGTTATAAAGGAGAAATAAGAGAAAACAAGAGTTGGGAAACACATGCATTGATACTGGCAAAGACTAAGAAGATACAATTTCTAAGAATTATCTTTCAAATGCCATTATACAATGTCTTCCTAGTCTAAGAGTCTATTAAACTGCTGTTTCAAAGTCAAACGAAGAACTTTCCTGTTAAAACAAGTGTTATTTGGCTTTACTTTCGTGTCCCTGAAATTTATTATTATGCTATTACTGTTGTGTAATACTGCTTTTCATATATTAGACACCCAGATGCTAAGTTTAATGTCATTGTCATTCTCATCACTTTAGTGTCTTTAACTAGATTGGCCCTCCCTTTCCCTGACTACTTATCTGTATGTTGTCCTTAGCCAGCTTATACCTGATCAACGTATTCTGGCCTCTCACCCTCCTTAAAAGGTTTACTTTATGCAGTCTGGTTGCCAGTGCAGTTGGCCTCTCATGTTGGTTTTCAAGGATGAATGGAACTCAGTGGGCCTAAGACTCATCTCTTTCCCTTTTATATAAATCACAGAACTCCCAAAGAGGAGGAGGTTGTGCATAGATGGCACCACTGTTTTTTATGCTTTGAGGTCTGCTCTCAGTCAAAATAGGTTCAAATCTACATGAACTATGTTGGACCTACTTTCTTATTACCATATCAAGAATGGAAGACCCTACACAGGTTAGTTTTTCCTAGTTTTTCTGAGTTAGGTCAAAGAAAAAGGAGAACATAAAATAATCACCTTATCTTTCTTTTTCTCTCTCATGTACCTAAGTGCTAGAATCCCTTTGTCCACAAAGAATGAGATCCCCAAATAGTTGAAATATAAATGAGAAAGACTGTTGGTTTTTAACAATCTTCAGCAGTTTGCTTATACTGTTTTAAAACATAATTTATTTTTTGTAGAGTCATGCATATAGGCATACTTCCCTCCATGCCTCAAAGTCAATATCTACAATCTATATAGTGTGAAGAAGTGTCATTAGTATTGTGCTTTCATTAGAGAATTCTTTGTGCACAAGCCTTGCAATATGGAAAAAAAAATAACCTGTATACAGGAAGTAAGCATCTTAGTATAATAACGTGTACTAATTAAACAGTTTGCCTATTTAAGTGGATGTATCGTAACTTCCCTGGAGAGAGATTTTGAAAAACTCAATGACTCTTAAAAATTATCTGATTTGCCATAAGTGAAATAGAAACAAAACAAAGGAATAGATAAAACTAAACCAAAACAAACCCTAGAAATCTGACTGCAGAAAGGATGCTATCAAAGGGGCAGGGTGGGGAACAAAACAGGATTGGGGTCAATAGACTGCGGTAGAGGTTGAGGATTACTCGTGCTTTGGTGGTGGCACAGAGCAGTAACATACATCTGAGGGGCATGAACCAAGAGCCTTAAATCATATACAGTGTTGTGAGCAAACATTATCTCAATAAAAAATGATTAAAATGATCTTATTTATAAATAATTATTATGGTCATAATTGCATGATTTTGGGCTCAAGGAAGCTATCAAGAAAAATACATAGAGGACTAGTAAAGGAAACTCTGGTGTAAGATTCATTAGCAATAAGACTATGTCCAGAGTTCTTGTTAGCAAGTCAATCTTATTTTTGTGCTGTTATTACATACTTCATGTGGTTAGGTGCTTGACATTCAAGGATAATTTACATTTGTGAATTATCTCAGTTCCAAATATATTTAAGAAGATTCTCCAACCATCCTTTATCTAAAAAAAAAATCAACAACACAAACTCTAAAATGAGTTTTGTAATTGTTGTCATATCCACCAATTTATTTTCCAACATGAACCTACACTGAAAGACATTCACAAACCTAACATTTAATAACAGATGGGCTACGTGGGCAAATAAAGTTTCTATGGGTAAATCTTGAACACAAAAAAAATTCCAGGGCCTCCCTAATAGTGGTGCAGGGATTAAAGTCTCAGCTCCCTTCGGCTATCAACAGCCACTGCAGCATGAATTCAATCCCTGGCCAGGGAGCTAACCCACATGGCGCAACAGACCTTTTCTGTCTCACCCACTGCTCCCCTCAGTAGTGTATTTCAGTAGATCCGCCTGTTCTGCTCCCCACTCTGTCTTTGGTGAATCCTCTCACCCCCTGCACCTCTGGCCCACACCCCCCAGTTCTTATATGCATAAGTAAAAATAAATTTTAAAAAAATTCCAGGAGATTGAGCCATCTTGATCTGGTTTAAGAAACTTTTCTAGACACATTTAGAAACTTCCCCCTTCTACTACTTCTTGGGTCTTCTCAAGAAAACTAATTTCTGGTTCTGTACAAGTCCTGTGTTTCCATGTTTTTGCTTATGCTGTTTCTTTTTTCTGCAACCTACTTTCATCTCTATCCAAATCCTGTTTCCACGAAGTCTTTTATGATTTCCCCAGGTGAAAACATTTCTCATTCCTTAGAACTGACAGAATTCTTTATATGTAACTCTCCCATGTGGCTTATCATCATCTGTCACTTATAATTATTTGAGTTGCCTACTTTTCTTACAACTTTACCCTCTATAAAAGACTAAATTTCCACAACAGCATTTAATATATTTATGGTAAGCATTGAAGTTTGTTTTATCTTGGTGTCTTTTCTAATGCCTATCATTGCATCTTGGTTCACGGTAAACATTTAATAAATTATTGTTGAATGGCTAAAAATAGGGAAGGAGAAAATGGAGGTCACCTGCATGTCACTATCTGAATCAGGTGGATGTAATTAGGATTAGTTGTCAAATTGCTTAGGTAGTTGGGGTGGTTTTAAGACAGTGGACATAAGGTCTACATGATTATAGGCATGTGGATGAGTGGTTTAGTTTTCAAATATTCAAAAAGCACAAATCAAATTATTTCTTTATGAAAGTGATTATTCATGGGTAAGGACCAGAGAAAGCACTTATGTATGATCATTTCTTGAGAAGAATTTCACTGAGTTAGATCAACCAAACTGTTGCTAAAAAACAACAAAACAAACTAGATTGTTTTTGTTTCAGAATTTGCATCAAGAAATTATTTGGAAATGAAAACAAATACGAAAATCAGCAATTACATGAAGAACTTGAAAAATCAGATGTGGTTAAAAAAAATCCAAAGAAAAACCTGTGGCATATTTTTTTGTTAAAAGTCTAATATTAAAAAATAGGGGGGAAGTAGTTGTAGGAAAATGAGTGATTAGTGATAAAAACAATTTTAAGCTGCTGAAATTAATCTTTAATGAAACCTTATAATCCCCTGAAAATTGAAATTGAAAATACCTCTTATATCTGTTACTAATTTTTAAAAAGTGAACCTGCTCCTCCAAAGAATATTAAGTATTTGTGTTGAAACCAGATTAGTTATGCCTTAACTATAAGCCTTAAGTGATAATGTTGATATTTGAAATAACTGATTAAATTCTTTTTACTTTGAAATGTTTTTGTTATCTACCTGTATTACATGGAAAGAGTACTAAACCTCTTTTGAAGCCTTTTTGGACAACAGAGAAGAAAATGGCCTAGTGCTTTTCTCCCCTCTCTATAAGCTTCTTTCTTTGTGGGGAATACAGGAATACCATATATCTCACCACATTAAGCAGCTAATCAATACTAGTGTTTCAGGACCACTACCACTTAAGACCAGAAAATACAGGAAGAAATACATATACAATATGTGTAATGTATAATCTATAATGTATAATGTATAATATATATTGTATAATCTATAATGATAACGTTCAAGCTGATCTCATAGAAGAATTGATCCAATTTTTCAGTGAGCAAAAGAACTCTGAGTAGGTCATTTTCATAGTATTCTGAATGCTATTCCTGACATATACCATACCGAGGGCATTAGCTTTATTCTGCATTACATTTTCCGGAAAAAGAAGTTGTGGGAGATTAAGTAACGACTTCTGAACTCTGACATCTGTGAAAAGAAAACATAAGATGCAGTAAAGTGTTGGTTGATGGATACAAATGGCCTTCACTGATGCAGTGGCCAAAAGTTAGAACAATCCTCCCAAATAAGCTGATTAAACTAGCATACATAAAGAAGTATACACTGTGGTTTTTGAGAAGAGCTCTTTCATGGAAAATGTAAGCATAATTAACTTTGAAATATCATGTCATAATCTGTTAACACCCAGATATCCCCAAAATTTATAGTTCATGTACAGGCTAATTTAGAGGCAAAACAATGCTAAAAGAAATAGATCTTTTCTTTTCATAATTGTTACAAACACAGGAGAGTGCAAGAAATGAAACAATAAACCACAGGGAAAAAAGCCTAGATTTTCAAAAGAGATGAAGAATAGCAATATAGGATGCTCCAACTTGATGACAATAACATGGTTTCAAAGGTCAAGTTACTCTTCAAAGCAACCCTGCATCAATCATGAATTCAAAGTCCACATCCACTTACCCTCAAAGAACAAGAAAGTCAAAGTCGGTAGCTTCTGAATTAAAGGTTATTGAGAAGAACTCAGGCAATCAATGCGAGCAGAAAGAAGAAAGGAAAGAAGGCAGAATCACACCAAATCACAAAGACCCAATTGTAGAAAGACTGAAGAAGAAAGGTTTCATGATTTGCAAGATATAGCTAAAACAGCAGTTAGACATAAGAAATTGTCTAAATCAGGTTAACATTAAAGAGGGCGTTATTGAGGCAAGTCCAAGAATTAGTAAGGCAAATCTTGGTGATATGATTTGAAATGCAGACTTCTACTGTAGCAACAGTCCAGTTTTTATAGTTACATCTAAGTTTAGAAAAGAATATATGTAACTGAGACTAATGATTAGCTCATGCTTAGCTGAGTCTGTAGTTGACAAGGAATATACTATCAGGACCATCAAAGAATTTATATGCAAGCATGACAAAAAGTATTTTGTTAAAACTATCACACTATAATGATGCAATACAGGTCATCACCTCTACTAACTGTTGCCCTAAAAGAAATCGGAGGTTTCTCGTATCATTTTGAAATCACTATATAAAGGTAAAAAAAACCTTAAAAAACACTTTTCTTGCCTCAGATTCTATAGATCCTTTACATATGTCTTTATTACCCTTTCCCTGGGGCTCAAATCCTACCCTGTTTTTACTCCTTCATTCGCCCTAATGTTTCCTATTATCACTGTATTATTACATGGAATTGTGACTTTTACCTTCTATCTTAAAAAATTCTTTAAAGTTAATTTTCCTCAGAAATTTAGAGTTCTTTTGATATCTACATGTTACAATAGACTTTTTTATTTCTACAACAGCATTTCTGATGTTAAGTAGAAATGAGAACATAAGTTAGCAACAGAATAGGGATTCAGAAGAAAATTAATATATGAATTCTGTAAAAGTATCAAAGTCTAGAAAGAATTTTCAGGCAAGAATGTTCAAAATGTTTGCAATTATTAAATTTTCAGTGCTCAGAGACTGTCAGGGAGGAGTACAGTTAAAAAATGCTACTGGCCCAATTAGGAATGTCTGGGACAGCTCATCTTGGAGTGTGGCTGACTGTGGAGAAAGATCTGGTCTAGGACTGTTACACCTGACCTTCCATTTTAAGTGAGTTTTACAGATGGCAGTGGATACTGGTCATTTTAAAATTTAGAGTAATAGACACAGTCAGAAAGTAAGGCTATAGAGTATGTGAAACGAAATCTGTTTAAAAATTTTTAGAGAAATAAAGTAAAATTTTCCTCTTGCTTTATAGCTATAGAAAAGCAGTAGCTAGTTTAGAATCTATATTTCCTTAGAAAGTCAAAGGAAAAATAGGAGTTGACTTACCCGTTTTATTTTATTATATACTTAAATATCAGGTTAAATTTAGAACCCGGAAATATATACTAAGTATACATTTATAGCGCTTCACAAATATTAAAGATTTTAAACCTTATAAATCTACTGGAAAAAATTAACTAATGCTCCATACTAGTGCAAAGTCCAGAATAATTATCCATTTATTCACTTACTTCCTGAGTACCTACTTTATTTGAAGGTAGCTAGGATAATACTGGAAACCATACAGAGGATCCAATACAATTTAAATTTTGAAGGTTGGATGAAGGGAACTGCAGGATTAGGAGCAATATGGTCTTGGCCAAGTAATTTTTAAAAAAATATTAGATATCACAGCTTTGATTCATTTACATAAATTTTTGCTGATAGGACTACATATAAAAAACCCTACAAAAATTGTTATATATCCCCAAGGAGATTTGTTTCACGCTTGATGCTTAAGAACCTTATGTTACAAGGCCCCGATTATTAATAATCTTAATTATTAATTCACCAATGCAGACAGTAACTGCATGTACCTGGGGATTATGTTAAAAATGTAAGCAGAGGAACAGTGTTACTATCTTAATCTTCTCTCCCCTCAAGTGTAAAAATATACAACAGAGACTTAAGGAGCAAGCTGTAGGAACTAACATGCAGAATCAAGGAAACCAGAACTGCTGTGTGGAAGAGTCTGTGTTGCCACAGTGGTAGTAGGAGGCGAGGGAACTGGCTTCTTCTCCTCTTCTATAGAGTCTTTTGGTGTCTCCGATGGCTGTGCAGCAGATGAACGTCCAAATCTGGAGAATAACATTCCTCCAAGTCCCTTTCCGATGCTAGCAGCCCCTGCATTTCACAAAACAGGGAGGTCATTGAATTATACTATATTCCAAGCTAAAGAGCAACACCCGTAATTATAGTCAGTTGGCAGTAGAAGGACCATGACCTAGTCATAGGTTTTCTAGGTTGAGAATATAAGAAAATCAAAATTTATGTTGTAGGTTTCTAAATGAAAATAGAGCTGAACAGAATGAAAGTTGTATAAATGCTACAAATATAAGTCAAAGATGAAGGAATAAAGATTCAATTTTATTCAAGTACTTTTATTCATGATATCTGGTAAGATGAAAAATATCTAATACATTTTTTATTAAATTATGGGCATATATTATTTATATACTTACTACTTAACTGTTATAAAAATGCTCTCAATAAACAATCTGCAAGTATGACTAAATGAAATATAGATGCGTTCTGCCGATAAAGTTATTACAGTGCCACCTTGTGGCGTATTTATATTAAGACAACTTGTAGCCAAACGCAATGGACAAATTCAAGTGGCAAATAATTGAGTTCCAGTGCTTTACCAAACACAGTGACTGGTATTATATGTAGATCATTCAAAGAGAAAATATTCTTGCTTCCCTCAGGAAGAAGACTATTTGTAAGATTCTTAACACATAGATCAGAGAACGGGTTGGTGGGGGTACCCTTAGAACTTAAGTATGCCCTCATTTCACAGATGAGAAATCGTAAGACCTGCCTAAGATCACCCATTAAGTGGCAGGGCTAAGACTAAATGAAGGAATTGAATCTCGGACCTTCTCTTGTCTATCCAGCTAGCTTATGCTCTGATACTACAGAATCTGATCTAATTAGAGTACTTCAGAGCTTTTAGTTCTCAAATATGAATAAGAGAATTAATAGGGATTAACTGTTGGACATTTTATAATATACAGACTATTTCAATGGAGCCCAAATTTAATACCTATAGAAAAAGTGCTTAGATTCATTACCTAGTATGCTTGCTTTGCCTATATTTGTTATAGATTCCCCATAGTGTCGGCGGGATAAAACTGGTGAGGTCACAGGGCTTGGTATTGTTGAAATGTTTTCATTCTCTGGAATTGAGGTAGGTTCTTTTGTTGGATGGAGAAAGCTTGGCTTCATATGCTCATATGGTAGAGGATTTGAAGTATTATACCAGTGGATCTGGACAGGTGAAATGTTGCTGTAGTGTTTCAATATTAATGGTTCTAACCTATAAGCCTTGACAAAAAAAATTCAAAGAAACATATCATTAGGGTAAAACGCTTGGAATTCCTGTTCATGTATATGCTCAGTAGAGTTTTAGAGAGAAGAAATTTTTAAAAACCTGGTATTTCTAACATGTGTTCCCACTTGTTGACTGTTAATAATATGTAGTTGGTCTATATGTACTTTAGAGATGAAATTATAAACAAGAAAAATTAGTCAAGGCTAATAGTGCCCATTAATTAGTTTTTCTGAGAAACAGATTTATTTTTACTATGTGCTGACATCATTTAACAATTTATTTTTATATATTTATGCATATAAGAACTGGGGTGTATGCCAGAGGTGTCGGGTCGGTGGTGGTGAGAGGATTCACCAGACACAGAGTGGCGAGCATAACAAGTGGATCTACTGAAATATACAGCTGAGGGGAGCTGCGGACAAGACAGGAGAGGTCTGCTGCGCCATGTGGATAAGCTCCCTGGCCAGGGATCGAACTCATGCTGCAGTGACTGGTGATAGCTGGATAGCACTCAGATTTTAACCCCTGTGCCACCAGAGAGGCCCTCATTTAGCAATTTTGTATTAGTCTCACAACAAAACTGAAAGTAGCATGCAGTAAACAGTATTTGTTCTGGAACTATAGAATCTGATCTAATTCAAGAACTTCAGGTCTTTTGGCCCTCAATTATGAACAGTAAGAGAGAGCATTAACACAGCAAAAAGGGTCCATTTTTAAAATCTTAGGAGCTGTTACCAACTCTATTTTCAAACAGATTAATATTGGGATAGTACAAATTAGATGCCAATATGACATTTCTCTATGTGAAGTAGGAATGATAAGAGAATAGCAGTGGACTTGGAGTCAGAATTTCCTGAGTTTGTATCTGGCCCCTCTCACTTATTAACTGAATGACACTTATCAAGTCACAAGGTCTAAGAGCCTCAGTTTTTTGAGCTATACAAAAGAAATTCACTTCTTACTACACAAAGATATTGGGAAGAACAGATAACATTTGTAAAAACTACCTATAGTTCTATCATAAACTATTTAAAAGGCATTATTAGAAAACAGGGCCTCCCTGGCGGCACAGCAGTTAAGCACTGCACTGTGGAGCTGTTTGCGGAGGTGGTGAGAGTTTGAAGACCAGTGGGCTGGGGAGATTCCCACATGGTGCAGCAGACCTCTCCTGCCTCACCCACTGCTCCCTGCAGCAATGTATTTCCGCCGATCTGCCTCTTCTGCTCCCCCACTCTGTCTCTGGCGAACCCTCTCACTGCCCCACGCCTCAGGCCAGTACCCCAGCTTGCATGCATAAATAAATCTTAAAAAAAAAAATTCACAGAAAAGCTATAAAGTAGAAATAAAATTAATTTGTAATCATGAGTTTGGAACCATTCGTTTAACAAGATTATTCAAAAGACGGTACACACTGAAAGCTCAGTGTTCACCTATAAACTCAAATTCACTTTCAAGTTATAAGAAACAGGTAAAATGAATGTATATTAATGAAATACTTAAAATCTAGTCCAGGATTCACATATATTTTAGTTAATCCTAACCCTATGAAGTAAAGTATTACCAGGTACACCATATAGCTAAATATTGTCTCAGAAGTGAAGACCAAGACTGTGTAGTTTGTAGTTGAATCTAGTATTAGATTCCAATTCAGTGAAATATATTTCTTAAGTATAGCAGTTTTGATACTTTAACATACAAAATTTTTTCTAGAATTCTGGTATTTAGCAAATGGCGTATTTATTTGGTACAAACTAAAGTTCTTTTAAAAGATTTCATACAATTACATAACACTATTTTTCAGAGCATGAATACTACTTAAAATAGTTTATTTTAAATTTAGTTATATCTAGCTTTGTACCCAAAAGGACTTAAAGAAATACTTTTTCTCATCTACAAGTCTTACATGGCATTAAACTGTTCACCAAACAACATCCTTGCAAAGTTTATATTAAAAAAAACTTAGAGTACAAACATAATAGAGAATATAAAAATCCAAAATTTCATAAATTTACCAGCTAAAATAAACTTGTTTACTTTTTCATGTTTAATATATTTATATATTATATACATATCATTATAATTAATATAATATTTAAATATTTTAATTTCTAAGAGGATCTACCATTTTAATATTATAGCAAGTTTTAAAGAAAAAGAAGTATTTAAACTGGGATTTTCAAAATTTATTGCTTGTAGGTCATCAGCATTACAACTGGTTAAGGTTCAAAAGTCCAAAGACTCCACTCACTCATATTAATTGTCCAGGCAGAATATTTTTACATTACCACATAAACAGGTTCTCAATTCCCCAATTAACCAAAGCACAAATGTTTTAAAAATTAGTTTCTTATTAGTTCAGATTAGTTGAATTATCTCACAAGACTTCTTATAGATTCTCTTAGGAATAATTTATTATTGACAGAAAAGTGTCTGTATTAGTATCTCACCACTGGATCTGTTGGATGAAAAATATTTAGTAACCGGTTACAAATCTCTCTAGGCAAAATATGGTCCTGACATCCAGAGTTTCCTGGGCGGATGCCACGCAATGCCAAAAAAACTGCTAGTGGGGATCCCATGCAGAAGAAATTCTCCACCTAAAATGATAAAGTCATCCTAAATTTAAAAAATGGTGACATGTTCTAGGTACATAATATATAAATAAATACAAAAGTAATTCCAAATATACTTGTCTTTTTAAATGAGTTTGTCTAGGTGGTAATTGCAGTATTTGTTAACCATTAATTATTCTAAACAATATTTTTAGAAGTAATTTCATTATCTTTAAGTCTAACAAAACAGAGAACGAGGGTAGGACAAGGAAGATCACTTCACAATGTGTTTGCATACACTAATCAAATATTTATTAAACTATTACTCTGTGTGAAGTAATGCATTAGGTGCTATGAAAGATATAAAGACCAATAAGGCAGAGTCTCTGCACTCAGAATTTGGGAAAGGCCTTTTAAGTGCTCAATAGGGGGAAGGACTGTTAGAGGAAAGAATGATTAATTATAATTCTGAGAGTTTACAAAAAAGGTAACATTTTGCATTAAAGATGAAAAGGATCTCCATAGTTGGTTTGGGATGTTCACACTGAAAATAACTAGACTGATCAAACCTGATAAACTAAAGCAGAGGAGGAGAGAATCTGGCCTAATTTAGAGAAAAAAAAAATCTGATATGGTTGAAAACTTAAGTGTAAGGACAATGTAGCTTACAATGAGAATGTACAGAATCGGAGCTCACTAAAAAAGCTGGACTTATTTTATAGGTAATGAAGGAGAATATTTTACTACCAGGTAAACTTGGCAGTAGCATTAGTGTGTACCAGTAGAGTGTACACAAACTGGATATTTGAGATGTTGGAAAATTGAGGATGAATTGGAAAAATGAATGACTTGAGGACAAGTTACAGAATTATTAATAAGAGTTTATGGAAGAGATCATCTGAACTTGGGCAGGACAAGCTGTCCCATTCAGAAAAAGAAATGTGAGAGGACAGGGTGACATTAACATGACTAAAAGGAGATACAGGCTCATGAGGAAAGAGACAATTCACAAGACTTGGGTCTGAATGACTGGGAGGATAGTGGTTCAATTAACTAACAGAAAACTCTATGCAAATCCTGTTTTTGTTCATAAGTTTGAAGTATCTGTTACATCTCTAATATGTAGCTGAAAGTTTAGGGTAAGAGATAAAGATCTGGACATGTTATCATTCCAGTCTATGAGGCACTGTCAGAGAAGTGATGTGTAAATACAAGAGAATGGGTAAGACTGCCTGGGAAGTATAGAGAGTAAGAGAAGGGCTTTAGATAGAACTATGAGGAATGCCTAAATTTGAATAACAAGTAAAAAAGGTGAAACTACAAAAGGGAGAATGAAAGGAGAAGAGAGCCAAGATAATGCAGAATCGTGGAAGGGAAGGGAGGAGCGGGCATCAAGTAAAATAAGGTGGTTAAAAGCTATGGATTACACACAGAACGTAATACTTTTTCTTTTAAATATACCCTACCTCTCATATGTTACATTATCTTGATGAGTGAGATCGCCCAAATTCATCCTTACTTCTCATCACCAACATCTGTCAGTCATTCCAACAGATTCTAACATTTTATTTCATTTTCTCTTCTTAGGGCTATATTGTAACAGTGCACCTGCCTGCAGTTTTGTACACCTTTAATTCCTTCCCTATAAATGCCCCCAGATGGAGTAATTTTACTTTCTTCAAAATGAAAAAAAAAATATATAAAATGAAATGGCATATTATGTTAAAGAATGTTTAGAAGCTTTTGTTTTTCAAGGGTTGGCTAAGTTAGACATGACTGAAGATCAAAGAAAGCTAACTTGTTTAAGTCAAGAAAAATAAAAAATATTATAAACAATATTTGAAATAATAGGGACCCAAGAAAACACTGATTTCTGAAAGGAATACGATTATTTCTCTTCCTAAAAGTGAAGAAAGAATAAAGGATAAAAAGGATAAAGAAAGGGACAAAGATTGCTGGGACAGAGAGAAAGCTATATAAACCTTATATATAAAGCTTCCCACTGTCCAGGTCAAAAACAAATTCTTTATTTCTAGTTCTTCCTATTCTCCCACTGTATGCCCTCCTGTATATTGCAGCTATTCTGGTTTCCTCACCTTTCTCCAAACCCACTCCCTGTTGTGCTTTTGCTGTACATTTCTCTTTGAAATGCCATCTCTGGAATCATCACTGACAGATATACTTCCATTTATTTTTCTTACCAACCACAATTAGTTAAGTCACTAGGTTTGTTAATTCTAAATACTAAAAATTCTCAGATTTGCCTCATTGTTCTTTCCCATTACTCAAGATTATTCGGTGTTTCTTGGAAGTAATCCCTCCATGTCTTTGTTTAAGCTGTTTCTTTTATATAGCATAGGATTTCTCTTCTCCTTCACTTGGCAATATCCAATTTGCTGAGATCAAATACAACTATCACTCTGCTGTAAATCTTTCAGGAAAAATTAAAATCTCTCGTTATAACATATATATCTCACATATATCATTCTGTATGCTGCTACTAACATCAATAACACTGTGTTATATATCTTGAGAGCTGAGGAAACATCTCGTCCATTCTTTTTTTGTAGAATCCAGAAACTAGCAGTGTCTAACACTTATAGTATGTGTTCAATAAATATTTGAATAAATATTTGAAAGAATAACTAAGATTTCATTTGAATTCTAATAGCATGTTTCAAATAATGCTTGAAAAAAATATTTATGCATAATGAAAGTCTCATTTCTCTTTCCTTACCTTAAATTTTAAGGCAGGTGTTTGTGACATAGATGAAGCCTTTAATCCATGTAGCCGTTCTTCTATTTCTTTAAGCCTAAGAAGGAATATGAGGTTATATACACATTCAGACTTAGAATTTCAATTATTTTAGAGCTTCAATAGTTCACTAAAGTATAAAGAAAAAAATGATGGCCCATTATCCAATTCCTCAAATTAATTCCTATAGTATTTAATAAATATACCCTCAGCATTACAGAAAGTCTATTAAAGTTTATAAAATGATTAGTTAAAATACCTATTGTTAACGGCTTTTTGGAGGGGGTAGCATTCAGTAGAATGTGAGGCATATGCAAGCATTTACACAGACCTTTAAAAAAATTACACCAAATGTTCATACCATATATTGTTCTATGTTGTTTTTTCTACATTTAATAATGACTCTTAGACATCTTTTAATTTCATTGTCTTCTAACCTACTCAGTCTTTATAACATCTGTGTAATTGTTCATTGTATGGATGAACCACAGTATATTTAATCCTTCCCTGCTGATGATCATTTGGGTTCTTTCAATATTTTCCCATTACAATGTTCTGTACCTACTTACATTTAATAAACAATGAAACTGTTTTCTTTAAAAGAAGGCATAGTTAAAAATCTTTTTAAACAGATTTTATATCTAAAATGCTGCTTTAAGGCTTGCCAAACATGACATTTTTTTTCGAAACTATAAATTATTTTGTCACTATAAAATTTATGTATCTAGCTTATGGTACTTAGTAAGATTCTAAATGAAATTTTTATTCAACTTTTATAAAACTAAAAGAAATACAGTACTTCCTAAGAAAAAATTTTAGTCAACTAGAATGGTTCTTTTTTTAAACTGGTATCAAAATGAATGGTATTTCACTGTTCTATTAGAATCAACTGGATGATAATTAAGAGCACAAAGAATACTGAGCTTGTAATGATAGATGTAGATGGGACTGTAGCAAAGAATTAAAAGGCCAGAAGGCCACAAGTGATCAAATATTTATAAAAATCTATCAAATATATTTGCCAAGAAAAAAGGCCTTAGAATTATTTTCAGAAATAGAAAGGTAAATGTACATCCCTACAGACTTGCAAAACTGCAAAGGACTACAAACCAGTAAACATTTTCAATAAGGATTCTACATAGTGATTTAGCTTGGAACAAGTTTTAGACTTCACTTCTAACAAACTGTAGGGAAAAAAAGGAGGAAAAAGAGGAAGATGACAAAACTATTTTGTGCTATAGGAAAAAATAGGTAGTTAGCATGAAAATTAATACAGGCTTTAATAGACAAGTTGTCTAGTAGTATTTGTTTCTGAAACAATGTATTTTTTTCTTGATCATGAAACAAAGTTTTCTAAGAAGTTTAATAACTCCATGAAGAAATTTTAAATTCTCTTAAGAGACTAGCGCACTTTACCGTCGTTTCGTTATATAAAGTTCATCAAGAAGATGTCTTTCTTCATAGCTCATCCATCGTTCATCAGGTAATTCTTCCTTCTGCAGTAACTGTTCATAGAGTCGAACTGGATTCCAGCCAGTCATTATATCATAAGTAATTACACATCCCAAGGAATGTGACACTATTGAGACTTTACCCCCCTTTTCTTCAAAGTCTGGATTCCGAGAACAGAAAAGGGAATATAATCGATTCAGCTCTTGCTGAAGGCCTTTAACTAGCTGTTTGAAATAAAAAAAAAAATTATCATTATTAATCGCTGACTACAATAAACTTTATTTCTAAACTCAAATGTATTAAGGGAAAAAACCTCATTAGTGGGTCAAATATACCTTTTGCTAAAATGAACTCAGGTGCTTCACAACCTTGTAGGAAATGAAGTATATACAATATTATAATCCTTATCATTAAAGAATGATAAAGGCAGATATTACCAATACAGATCCTTAAACCAATTCCATAGTCCTTAAACCAACCATCAAGATACAATTTAGCAGTACCAGAGATTAAAAATTTCATGCAGGTTCCAAGAAGACTGCTAAAGAGCTGCTGGGAATTTCTTCATTTCAATGTACATGTGTAATTCTAAAATTTTTTATACTGTAGTTTTTAAGCCGTATTAAATCTTAGAAAAAGAGTATTTCAGCTTAGGATAACAAGTATACTACTTTATTATGCATTTATATATAAAAATAATGTAATGAAAGGTCACAGTATGATTGAATATACAGCTAATGGTGATCTATGTCATATTCTAGATTTCCCATTAAGTTGGCAATACAGATACAAGTTGTTCTATGTGGCTGGAAGGTAGGGCTCTTTTTTTAAGGTTGAGAGTTTAATAATGTGGGACGTATCTAGCCATTTTTCTTTGTAAAATTCCTTTCTTTAAAAATTAGTTTTAACAGATACTGAGATATAAAGTCAGAAGAATAAATTTTTTTTTATTACTTAGGCACATACTAGACTTTGGCTGAGTTTTAAGGTAGTCCTCTCCTCTTCCTATTATTGCTTACTACTATTCAATTATAAATTTTCTGTTTGATATTCAATTTCTCATTTCAGTACTTCTTAATATGCCAGCAGCTACTGCAATATATAAATCTTAGTTATAGGTTGCTTCCCTTTTCAACCTTGCTATTTTGTCTCAAGAAATAACTAGACTGCATCATATTTTACTGAATGTTCCCTACCTCTGGATATAAATGGAAACTGCTGACATAAACATAAAACCACTTTTCACTCTGGCAGTTTTTCATTTCCATGCTTGGCAGGGTTAGCAGTGACATGAATGAAAGTATGGTGCTTTCTCTGATAGTCTCAGAGTCTCAGCACTCTACAGTGCAATACTGAGGTCTGGTTAAAGTGAGTGAAACCAGGTCTGATGAAATATCTCCAGCCAATGAAGAAAGTGAAGATGACGAGCTGATGGCATGTGGAAAAATGATAAGCTACCTTTTCTCTAGAAAGAAACAAGAACATTTTGCTTTAATAGGGCATTTCAATTTTTTTTCTCATGGAAAAGCAGAAAGAATTCCACGCTTGGTGCAACACTTCTCTAACTTTCAATGTACATCAGAATCACCTATTTGTTAAATGTCGATTGCTAGGCACTATCCTGGAATTTCTGATTTAGCAGTTTTGCGATGCAGCCTGAGAATATGCATTTCAAATAAATTCCCAGAATATGCTGCTGCTTCTACTTAGAGACACATTTTAGGAGCTAGTGCTCTATGGTAAATTGCATATATAAATCTAAGACACAGGAGGTAAGTAATTTTAGCCAATATAGTTTAAGGAAAATGGACTATGATGTGAAATTACATGGCTCTGTGCAACTTGGATTTGATAAAATAATAACTAATGTTTAAAATTTTATAATTTTCCTGGTTTACAATCTATATGAAGGGAGGTATAGAAAAGCTAATGTTTAGATACAATAAATTCCTTTAAAAGGAACATTTGTTAATAATAGCTTTTACTCTTGAAGGTCTTAATTTTAAGACTCATACCATGTATGTCTAGAAACACTGAAGATATATAGTTAAAATATTCTGGTGAAAGTACCCAAAAATATGACACAAATGAAAGTTTCTGAAGAGATGATACTTTCATTTATTTTAATAATCATATACTTGAATAGGTAGTTTTTATTTCCTTATTAGAACATATTTAGATATGGCACCATTTTAAATATTTGCCTATATGTACATAAAAAAGAATATTGTGGTCAATACATTATAATTTTGAAAGCTAATTTAAAAAATGATATTATACTACCTCTAAATGCTTTTATAAATCATCTACTCAGCAACAAAAGGGGAAATCCAACACTCTGTTGTACCCAAAGTCTACTCTTATAAGGATTCCTGCCACTTTCTCCTCTCTCATCCAATTATGTTCTTCCAGTTAGGTATCTATGTGACCAAGTATATTCATTCAGGATATCTGAACCAAAAGATTAATGATATACCTGGTGCTAATTTTATTAGCACTAATCAAGTCAGCTAACCTCTTACAGAATAGTCACTGGATGGTTTTTCAAATGTTTAACAGTTTCAAATTCTCATAACCATAGCTTTAAAAGTTACAACGTATAAAGAAAGTCAAAAGGAAAAAAAAACTGAGTGGTTTTTCAGGTTTCAAAACATGGGTAAAGAATATAATTAGTCATTTGTAATTCTTCCTGTTTTAGGAAATTTTAATGAGGAAAATTCAGTTTTATTCAACATGAATTAAATCATTTTCACTCATTATGTAATTCTTCACTTTTAAAAGTCACTGAAAAGGGAGTTCTGATGTATACAAGGTACATAGTGTGCTGGATATTTTTTTTTTTACTTTATTTAGGGTTGAAGTAAGGACTGAAGGCTCTCTGGTGAAATAATCTGAAATTAGTTTTTTTTTTGTTTGTTTTTGTTTTTTTTTAACTATTCCTCAGACAGTGTGACCTGAACATTTTTTCCTTATCTGTGGCTTTTAGTGACTACTGCGTCACTACTTAGGGTCAATCAATGACCAGCTCAGACTCTCAAGAGATGATCCAATTTAAACTGCTGTGAAGGTAAAGGTCACTGCAGTAGCTAACTTTACAAGTTACCTGGCTGAGTATCTCTATCCTAAAGTGTTCACTTCTGTTTTATCCCCCATTTTTGAGATTCAATTGACATATGACCTATATAAGTTTAAGGTGTACAACATAATGATTTGGTACATGTGTATGTTATGAAATGATTATCATAGTAACTTCAGTTAAAATTAATTACCTCACAAATTCAATTTTTCCTTGTGACACTTCATATTCCTTCTCATAGTTTCTATTCATTGATCCTTATCTTACTTTATAAATTAACAGAACAAATCTATTCTTTTCTTTAATGGTAGCTCTTGAAAAACATGAAGACAGATAGATACTTAATCACAACTTGAAAATCTAAGGGCCAGGAATTACACTGGGAACTTTATATACTGTGCTTATGACATCCTTCATCAGGTAGGTATTTTATAAATGAAGAAGCTGAGAGACTAAGTTTGAGAGTGGATTTGATTTGAGGTCACAAAACTAGTTAAGTGGCAGGTTTTAAATCTGCATCTCCTTGACTGCAAAGGCAAAGGAGGAAGGAGGAAAGGTTTTCATATGCTTATCAAATAAACCAAACAAGGAACATTCATCACCAAGTTTGACTTTACCCTAAAGAATTGCTGCTGGTTGTTATTTATTAATACTTTCCCTAAATAAACATACACTTAAGAGACAATAATTTACCCTAAAATATTGTTAACAACTTTTTGTTAATGGAATTTTGATTTACAAAATCAGCTTTCCTTTAAAAAAATTAGAACAATTTTTGCCCGCTTCTCACTAAGTGCCCTTTTGTTCTTCACAATGCCTTATGCAGTGTTTCCCAAACTTCCCTACTGGTATCATCTGGGGAACACAAATTCACAGGCTCTACCTCAGCCCCACTCAATTAAAATCTCTAAGGAAGGAACATAGGAAACTATTCTTTTTGCTTTTTCTTAACTACTTATTTGGAAGTTATTTCAAATTTATAAAATGTTACAAAATAAAAATAGTACAAAGATCACCCAAATACCCTTTATCCAAGATTCACCTATTGTTAGCACATTTAATCCTACTTCTCATTTGTTCTGTTTCCATTTTTCTCTCTCTTTCTCTCTGGGAGCCATGAAGTTATAGTCCACATGCCATTGTCCTTTACCTCTAAAGACTCCAATGTGCATTTTGTAAGACTAGGAATATTCTCTTCTGTAATCATAGTACAGTTTTCAACACTATAAATTTACTTTGATACAATATTTAACCTACAATCCACATTTTGTGAGTTGATTATTTGAAGCATTTCCCTTAATCCTACACTACAGGGTATAGTGTAGGATCAGATATTGCATCTAGCACTCAAGTCTCTTTAACCTTCTTTTGTCTGGAATATTATCTTGTACAATATTGACACCCAAAAAGAACACAGTCCCGATACTATGTTTTTATTAATTTTCTCATTTCGTGTTTGTTGTTTCCTCATGATTGTAATAATGTGTAAGAGATACTGTGTCCTTCTCTGGGTGTCACATCTGGTGGAATAATATAATATCCATCTGTCCCTTAGGAACACAGAATAAAGGTGTTGTTGATTCCACTTTTTTCATCCTTTTAAACTTATACACAATCTGTGAGGACACACTTTAAAACCATGCAGATATCCTGTTCCTCATAAAAAATTTCCCTTAATGTAGCATCTATTGCTGGTTCTTTCTCAGTCTTCTCTTACTTGGTCCTACCACTAGCTGCAAATGATTATTTTTCCAACTCCACCATTCCTTCCAGATCTACCGGCAAGTCCTTGGCATTCTACTGTAAGCAAAAGACTTCCCTTATTCCCATTTATCTATTTATAATGAATATAAACATAAATACCTCAATTATCTATGATTCCTTATTACTTTATGTTATTATAATTCTATTACAAAAGTACTAGTAATGATTCCTTACGATAAATAAAATAGTTATTTGGTCCTCAGTGTTCCAGATTTTGCCAGTGGTATCTGCTTTTTCATTTGATTCCTGTGTTACTGTGATCTGCTCCATCACACTTATGAGAATTTTCTTTCTGTTCAAACAAATGGTTCTAACTTTGACTTGTACTTATCCTACTCTGGTCTTAGAGCCACTCATTTTTCCAAGGAACCTAGTGCTTCTTAGAGAGAAATAATAGTTCTAGAGACAGATATTTGGACACTAGCATGCTCATGAGACTGGGATATTTTTGTTTCCTGGCTTTTTCAGTAGAGAGAGGAGGGAATATATATAAGTACATGTAACTGTATATGTATATATTTACTGTATTATGGGCCCACTATGACAGGCCCTCAAAATATTAAAAATGGATCTACCATATGAGCCAGCAATTCCACTCCTAGATAACCACCTGAAGAATGCAAAAGCACTAATTTGAAGGGATAAATGCTCATGGCAGTCCCATTTATAGTAGCCAAGTTATGAAAACAACATAGTGGCCCAAGGACAGAGGAATGGATTGGAAAAGTGCGGTGCATATACACAATGGAATACTACTCAGCTATAAGAAAAAATGAATTTGTGCCATTTGCAATAACATGGATGAAACTGGAGGGGATAATGCTAAGTGACATAAATCATAAAAAAGACAAATACTGGAAGGTTTCAGTTATATGTGGAATATATAGAGAACATATATAGTCAGACAAAACCAAATCAATAAAAAACACTTGACATCTGACTGCAAAACTGAATGAACCAGAAGGGGAAATTGGAAGGGTGGTGGTGGGGTGGAGTGCAGAGAGAGGGAGTGATCGAGCCCCATTAAACATGGTGGAGGATCACTGGGTCTTTGATGGTGGGCATGGTGTGAAAACATACATCTGGAGAGATTTGAACCTGTAAGTCTAAAAACAAATACAATAATGTAAAACACCTTTGCCTTAATAAACACATTTTTTAAAATTCAGGACATATACATCATCACTCTAAAAAATACCCAAAAGCAACAAGATAATCATGATACTTACTTCATCCCTATAAAGTGGACTTGTATAATACATTATGTCCATTGCACTACTGTTCAGCATATCCCTTAAGCCTCGAACTTTGTCAGGAGTAATGGAATCAACGGTGTCTACAAATTAAAAAAAAGTTAAACTTAGAGGAAACCTGTTTTAGGGAAAAATGAATTGTGGAAAAAGACATTTCCCTGAAATAATTCATTAACATTTAAATATTTTAGACTAGCTTTGGATCTATGAATTTTCCATTTTCAAAATACATTACGAGAATAAAAAGCCGTAAAAGACAAGAGACACGAGAAAAAAAGGAGCTCAAGGATGAAGGCCATTATCAAATCTGTAAAGTACCACAGGATAAGGAGGCCATCTCTAGCTCTGGGCACAATCTCTGTACTTCCTTTTTCCTTTTCCTTTTTCTTTGTTTACCCCTTGTTGAGCCTGGCAATACTCAATTAGAATGCCATTAGTGGCAAACCAGCAACAAATTTAAAGTCTCCTATACTTTACATATATCTGTCTTAAATGAATCAAAGACTCCATGAGCAAGAACTGTCAAATTACAAATATGCACAAAGGCAAATCAGCATTGGGACCCTCTTCAGTAAAAAAGATAAAATTGGTGTAATTCATAGCACTGGAAAAAAAACTTACATAAACTGTACCTAACCTATGGAAATTCAACCTAGGGAAGATTATTCATTCAACACTCAATAAAAAGATTAGAAATACAGAAAAATTTACATTTCTTAGAGAAATACAAAGAAGCCTTGTTCTTGGACAAATACTGTGATTTGAAAGCACAAGGTAGGCAGGAGAAGGTTACATTTTTAGTCTAGTGCGATTTCTATGATCTTTCAGTTTTCACCACCATCAGTCTAAATTACTATTTAATCTAAAAATGACTGTAAGGCAATGATTTATGCAAAACCTAGAAGTAATTTCAAAGATATAAAGAGAAATATTGTGACACAATGTCTATAATCTATACCTATTTTCAAATTGCAAGTGAAAGGTTTGACAACTGTGCTGATCTGAAAAGTTTACATGTCATTTTAATACATTTCTAAAATAATTTTTACTGTAATACACATACATACAACAAAAGGTGTTTAATGTGTATGTGCAGCTGATAGAATCATGTTCCTATCACCTACCTTAAGAGTACTGCCAACATCCTCTTGAAGTTCACAGTATATCTCTGCTAGAGGTAACTATCAATAAGAGGCTTGTGTTAATCACACTTCTGCTTTTTCCTACCTGCCCATCAATATTAATAATTTTAGCTAATTCATGTCAGTGCTTACTTTTATTTATTTCATTTTGTTTTTATTTGAACACTATGTAAATTGAGCTAATATTCATGGTCTGTTTTACTCTCAAACTATGTTTCTGAAATTCATCTATGTTGATGTATATAGTGCTGATCCACTCATTTGCATTGCTCATTGTATTCTACTCTAAACATATTCCACAATCTGCTGATTCTCTTTTGAGAGACATTGGGTTATTTTTATAACCCAAACTATGATAACTTGGTATGTCTCCTGATACATGTGTAGGAGTTTCTTTAGAGTCTCTATCTATCTGGGAGTGAAATTTTTGTGTCACAGGGTACATGCACATTAAACTTAAAAAAAAAATTGTCTTCCAAAGTGATTGTACTAATTTACAACCCCACCAATAGTGAATGAGAATTCTCATTGCTGCTACACCTCACCAACACTTAGTATTGTCACTTTCTTAAATATTTACCTAACTGATGGGTGTGAACAATATTTCATTATGGTTTTAACTTGCATTTCCTTCATTACTACAGATGTATATTTTATATACTTTATATATGCTTAAACTCATATTTACATATATTATGTAATATATGAAACACATACACATATTAAACCTTTGGTGGCTATATCTGCTGTTCTGTTGCAACATCTATTCCCAGTTTGTGGCTTGTCTTTCATTCTTTATGGTGTCTACCAAGAAACAGAAGTTCCTAATTTTAATCTAATACAATTTATTCCTATTTCTGTTTAGTTGTGCTTTTGTGTCTTGTTTAAGAATCTTCTCCCTATCCTGAAGTCACAAAGATACTCTCCTGTTATTTTTTTCCAATATCTTAAAAGTCCTTAGTTTTTGTGTATCCATTTGACTCATCTGGCATGGGAAAGAGATCAATTTTACATTTTTCACCCATAGGACAAACAGTTACCAAGCATCATTTACAAAACAGGCCACCCTTTCATCTATAATCTGCAATGCCACCTCTGTTATATCAGGTTTCCAAGCCAAGCACAGGTCTGTTGAGAGAGTGCTCCAGTCTGATAAACTAATTAATCTACTTGCCTTCCTTGTGTCAGTATTAGATTGTTATTTTAGCAAATTACTGAACCTGAGAACAGGGTCATGGGAACAGCTAAATTTATAGCTCTTCATTTAAAAGTACAAGTGACAGTCTGGGACTTTAATGAATGGCACCTTAAGTAGGGAACAGTCTTGTGGGACTGAATGTTTAACCAGTGGAGTCTACACTATCTCTGGGCAATAAGTGTCAAACTGAGTTACACTGTAGGACATTTAATGGGTGTTTTTCATTTAAAAAAGAATTGGTTGGTGTGTGGAAAAAACATGCATGCATTTGGTGTCAGAAGTGGTGAGAATAGAGAGGAACAGTCATGTTTTCCCTTTTGCTTCTTTTATTTAGCACAATGCCTCTGGTGTTCTATCATAGTTATTTAAATCTAGCAGAAAATTATAAAATCAGGGAGGTCTTATTAAATGTAAACTCATCCTTGTCTATATTTCTGAGAAGTCTCAAAAATGTATCTGGGTGAATGGGAAAAGCCCAAAAGATAGTGTTAATACAGTAGAACTTTTTCTTTTCTTTTCTTTTCTTTTCTATTCTCTATTCTATTCTATTCTATTCTATTCTAACATATTCTATAAAATACATAAAACTTCTAAGTATTTTCAGCAGCCAATGCTGCTGAGAACTTTGCTCACTAGCATTAGAAAAAAAATCTCTGCCTTTTATGACTTGATCAGTTATGAATGACATTCTTAACTATGAGACAGAATCACAGACTTCTCAGAAACCTTGGAAATCACCCAGGCAGCTTAGCACTGTGGTAAGCAAGGCTTCTTGGCATCATATAGACCTAGATTCCTCCTGCCACTCTTAGCTAACTTCACATTTCACTGACTGTTTCCTTATCAATAAAAAAGAAAAAATAGGTATTTCACAGATTTGTGAGAAAATTAAATGAGATACTACATGTAAAATGAAGAGTTCCATGTACATAGTAAAGGTGCCACAAATGGCAGCTACTATTATGTCTAGCATAACTCTCATTTTCCAGATTATATGAATAATCAACCTAAACATTCTATTTAAATAGTTTTAATAATTAGGGGACACAATTTTGTGTAAAGAAAGATCCATAATTTGGCTGATAATACCTCTTTAAGGAAGGAAACAAAAATGACTTTATTTAAACATATGTACTGTATAATCTGTGAATGCTAAATTATAATTACCAGCCCAGGGAACATAGGAACAATACAACAAAAGACAAAAATCCTGGGATTTTTATTGTCCCAATACAGAGGAGTAAAAATTATTCAGAAGAAAATACAAGCTCCTATGGGACCGTGGAAACAAATGTTTTAAAAGTATTGATAAATCATTTGTCTGTCAAAAACCAAATCCACAGAGGACATGGATAAAGTACTGTCTGTGAAGCCTATATGTTGGTGCCCAAATGACACAATTTGATATAAGTATTTTTTGAAAAATCAATGAAATGAGTATACCTAAAAATAACTAAATTGAAGACACTTTGTTCCCAATGTGCAACACTGTGTTGCCACTGGTTAAGTCAATCTTAAAACAAAATGTACCTCCGTCAAGAGCAAGTTTTGACCTCCACTCAACAGGCAGAAATTCAACATGTGTTGCATGGTTGGAAAAATGCCTTTCTTCTATTTTTCTTGCAGCATCTCTCATCCTAAAAAACCAAACCAAAATAAAAACAAATTTATATGCTATAAAATATTTTTAATCATAACTCTTCCACTTGCTTATAATGTCATTCAGTTATGTTTCAATTACTGCTACACAAGAGTTTACAACAGTAGGACATCTTTTTTTTTTTAAGATTTTATTTTTTTTATTTATGCATACAAGAACTGGGGTATATGCCAGAGGAGTGTGTGTGGGGGTGGGTGGGGGGGGTGTTGTTAAAAGATTTACCAGAGACAGAGTGGGGAACAGAAGAGGTGGATCTGCAGACAGAAGAAGAGCTGTCTCACCATGTGGTTTAGCTCCCTGGCTGGGGATCTAACTCATGCCAGGTGGCTGGCAATAGCGCCACCAGGGACGCCTAGGACATCTTTATTGCAAAGCTATTTTCCTAAATTTGCCACTTATGATTTCAAATACTCAAAACTTTCACATTATAGTCTAAATAATTATCTGAATGCATCTTTAGTAGCGAGCACAATAATGAATACCATTAGGACATCAACTGATTCCAAATATTAGCAAGTGTGGTCTGTCTTATTTACTTAACCTATTCCTCTACTTGCTAATCTATTTGCCCTACAATTTGGATTTTTAAGGTTTAAGATGCAGTAAAATTGACTTTTTCTGGGGCCTCCCTGGTGGTGCAATGGGTTAAGTCTCAGCGCTATGAAGCTATCCACAGCCACTGCAGTACGAGTTCACTCCCCAGCCAGGGAGCTGACCCACATGGCACAACAGACCTCTCCTGTTTCATCTGCTGCACCCCTCAGCAATGTATTTCAGTGGATCTGTCTGTTCTGCTCCCCACTCTGTCTCTGGCGAGTCCTCTCACCCCTTGCACCTCTGGCCTATACCCTGGGTCTTGTATACATAAATAAATAAATCTTTAAAAAAAATGGACTTTTTCTCATGTTTGGTGTCATATAAGATTTGCAGTTAGCACCACCACAATCAAAATACAGACTAGTTCTATCATCCCGAAAGATCCTCTGCATGCAAGTCCTCTATAATTTGTACCCAATCCCACCTGCTGATGGGCAGATAGACTGATCCAGTCCCTAAGAAAAATAGTACATGGAGGGACCTCAAAATATTAAAAGAAGATCTACCATATGAACCAGTAGTTCTACTCTGAGGCTTTTAATCAAAGAATACAAAACCACCAATACAAAGAGATGTATGTATTCCTACGTTGACTGCAGCGCCATTTACCGTAATAGCCACATTATAGAAACAACCTAAGTACCCAAACGGATATATTAATATGTGCTATACAGTGGAATACTACTCAGCTATTAAAAAAGAGAGAGAAACTGTTGCCATTTGCAACAACATGGATGGAACTGAAGGGGACAGTGCTAAGTGATGTAAGTCAGAAGAAGAAAGAGAAATAACAGACGGTTTCACTCATATGTGGAATACAGAGAAACAAACCAAAAAGGGACAGGCAAAACCAAACCAAAACAAACCCTAGAAATCTGACTGTAGAACTAAGGATGCCAGGAGCATGGGGGAAGGAAGGGAGTGAAGAAGGGAGGAGATCCAATGGGCTGTGACTGCTTTGATGGTGGGTGTGGTGTGGTAACATACATCTGAAGAGTTGTGAACCTACAGCTCTGAATCATATATGGTGTTGTAAACTAGTATTATCTAAAAAAAAAAAAGAGTTTTAGTTTTATCTCTTATATTTAGGTCTTTGATTCATTTTGAATTAATTTTCCTATATGATGTTACATAGGAGCTTAATTACACATGTGGATATCAAGGCATCCCAGCATCACATTTTGACACTCTTTTCAAAAATTAATTGAACTCTTATTTTACTCCATTAGTCTATATCTAGCTACATGACAGTCATTACTGATAATGTCTTGATTACTGTAGCAAATAATGAAATTTGGAAGGTTAACCTTGTTTTTCAAGATTGTTTTGCTTATTCTGGATCCAAGCTTTTCCTTAAAATTTTAGGATCAATTTACTAATTTCTGTAAGAAACACAAGTGGGATTTTAATAGGAATTGCAGTGACTTTATAGATCAGTTTGGGAAGTAATGGCGTCTTAATATTCAAATTTACAAACATGGGTTGTCTTTTCCATTCACTTAGGTCTTCTTCAATTTCTTTTTTTCAGTGTCATATTCTTGCCCTTCTTTTGTTAAACTTATTCCTGAGAATTTTACTATTTTTGATGAAATAGTGAATGGAAATGCTTTAATTTTCAGACTTCATTACTAGTGTATATGTTATGTTGATATTGTTTCTTGTAATTTTGCTGAGTTGATTATGCCTAATAGTGTGTGTTTCCATATGTTTGCTTAAAATGCTCTCCTCTTCTTCAGTAAGCTTGCATAATCCTCCACAATACAGCATCACCATCAGTTTTCCAGTGATTACATGTGCAGATACTAGGAAAGTAGGTATGTCTACTGAATAACTTCAACTAAGGTCACTCTTAAAAAAAAAAGATGAAAGAAGATAGTGAGCAACAGAGGAAGGGGAGGGGAGTAGATAAGACAGACTAGATGCTGTTTATTCCTAAATTTGCCTTAATAAAAGTGGCAAAATCTATTTCCTAGATTTAAAATATACTTAGAAAAATATGTAAGTATTGACTACATGAGAAACACTGAGACCAACAGGGAATGAAGGAAATAAAAAAAGGAATGATTTAAAGGTAAATTACATCTAGTTCAGATTATATAACCTATTACCGTATAACTGTCAGTTTATAAGCTTATTAAACCTCCACAATTTCCTATTAGTCTATGAATATTTACTTCAAATTCTGAAAAAGGAAGACATTAATAGCACCTACGAATTACTATCCAATTAGGGATCATTAAATATCCTAATAAAGTAAGTCTTCATAATTCCCTCAATTATAAAAAAAGCTGTTAAATAACTTATTATATATATATGTATGTATACACACACACATACACGTGAAAGAAGGGAAACAGAAAATCATGAATAAAAATACCCAAGATACAGCTTTTACACATGAAAACTAGGTCCAGGTGTATATTCACTGTGCTATCTTTTGTGTGGAAAATCTGCATTGTCCTAAAGAAACTCTATAACTAGAGTATGAAATAAATGAATACATTGCTTTGAGAAAAAGGAATGATAAGGGAAGACTGAGACAGGAATGGGAGTCAGACTTTTCACTCTAAATATTTTATTTTTAGTTGAAGTAATGTTGGCTTACATTTATTGGTACTGTGTTAAGTATCAGGTTTCTCAAAAATATTAAAAATAGATCTACCATATGATCCAGCAATCTCACTCCTAGGTATTTACTCAAAGAATGAAAATCCAATTCAAAGGGAAATATTCACTTCTATGTTAACTGTAGTCCTATTTATAATAGCCAAGTTATGGAAACAACCTAATTGCCCAAGAACAGGAGTGGATCAGAAAAATGTGTGTGTGTGTGTGTGTGTGTGCTGTATACACACACATATACACACAATGAAACACTACAGCTATAAGAAGAGATTAATTCTTGCCATTTGTGACAACATGGATGGAACTGAAGGGGATAGTGCTATGCAACATAAGGAGATGATTTCACTTACGTGTGGAATATAGAGGAAAAAAAACAAGGGGTCAGAGAGAACCAAAACAGTAAGAAAGAAAATCACAATTGTCTATAGAAATGAGGATGGCAGAGGGGTAGAGTTAAGGTGGAGAGCAGGGGATACAGTAAGCCCCAGTGGACTGTGGTAGAGGACTATGATGCATCCTTGGTGATGGGTGTGGTAACATACAACTTAAGAGGTGTGAACCTAAACCTCTAAATCATATACAGTGTTGTAAATTAATGTTACTTCAATAAGACAGCATTACAATAAAAAGTGATGCAAAATGAAATGCAGTATTATAGAAATGTTGCTGAGGACAGTTTTTGGTATCACAGTTTTTGCTTTCTAAGGACTTGAGAAATATATTACTTGACGTCTAAAGCAGATAAACTGTGCTCTCACCAACAACTATTTGTTCGTAAATATGTTCAGAGTTCCTTTACAGTGTCTGCTAGTTCAGAGCCAAATTTCAAGTAGAATCCTTAACTCTAACATTCCCTTTAAGCAGTCATTAATATTTTTGAACACACTTGAATGCAACCCCCTGTCCCCAAATATCTTAACCAGTTTTTAGAATAAAGCAATTAATAAGGCAAATAACCTGCCTGATATGTTGGTAAAGCACCCACTGTTCTCTGTGTACAACTCAGAGTTGAGTTTTCTCTGGTAGCAATTAACTGGACAGGTTAAATTGCTAATGGCAATTTAAACAAGTCTTTGTTTTATCAGAATTATGCAATTTTGCTGTATTCTCAGTTTCTGCAGTTCAGAGAGTAAACTAATAATTTAAAACTAGACTTTTCTTTTGCTTTCAACCTTAGTTTAAGGGATATTAATAACACAATAAGCTAAAATGGCTTTGTTACTTGTCTGTACTGTGGAAGCAAGAAGAAAAATAAAATTATCATCATCATAATCTACACGTAATGACTCTTAAAGTTTGGTCCAGAAAATTCACCTATAACTTAAGTGATAGCAGAATAATTGGCATTGAAGAACCATGTGGGGCAATGATTAAATTTTGGACCAAAAAAAAAAAACCTGGGCAAAGTTTGGATTCTAGACTAGATGGAGAATGCATTCATCAAAGAACTCACATGGCTGTATTTTTGATAATTCGTCCTTGGTCCATTTTCTGCCCAATCCCATGGACAACAAATACAATATGGGTTGTCTGTGATGGTTTGTCTTCTAATGTAGCTTCTTCTACATAACCTCTATGAAGTCTGGTCCCACTACTTGATGCTGTAGAAAAATTAAGATTCTACGTTTACTGTTTATTCCAAAAATAACATATTCAAAATATACTGAATGAAACAAAGAATTAAAAGGACTATTAAGAAAAAAATTCAGTGAATTGGGGGGAAGGATAATTTGTTAAATGATGTATATTGACTGGTGCTGCTATAAAGTGCTGAACTGGACATGACACCAAAGCCAGAAACCATAAGGAAAAACAAAAGGAAGGATGAATGGAACACAGAAAAATTAAAAACATCTCTTTAAAAAAAATCATGAAGCAGTGATTAAAAAAAATGACAAATGGGAAAAATTCTGCACAATATGATTCATAATTACCAACTAATTACTGATGTAAATTAATTATTAAGAAAGCTTCCTATCAAAAAGTGAAAAGACAAAACACTCAAAATAGCAAAACAGGCTAAATATATAAGGTAATTCACAAAACAAATACAACCGGCTGCCATAAAACAGGATTTTAAAGCATATCTGTTTTAAAAGAAATTAAAGTGAGATAATAAAAAACTATCACTTGAATTTTTTTGAAAAAATTTGTCTTTTGATAATGCTCTCACATTATCCTCATATATCGTTCCCTCTTTTCTTTAACTTCGTTAAAGAGTTGGCTGTTCTCACTGACTCTATTTCCTTACCTTCTATTTAAGCTTCGACCCAGGCCAACTTGGCTTCTACCCCATCAGTCCATCTAAGTAACTATGAATTCCATGTCACTAAGTCCAATGAAAAGTTTTAGTCTTCATCTTCCTTGACACTATGTTTAAATTGTCATGTTTTATTTTCACATCATTGCCTGTGGCTTGACTGGTTTTGTGTTTTTAGAAAAACAAATGGTATTTGGTAATCTTGTCAGATCATTCTAAATACATAATTATTCACTGATGAATACATGTCAACTCAAAAACTATTATGGAAGTCTCATTTAATAGGACAGTAACTGCCATTAAATTTAACATATATTTAAAATACACTAAAAATGTATTAAAATAGTGTATTTTGAATGAGAGGAAAAAGCCAGATTCCCCAAATTTTGAAAAACTATAGTAATATTTAACAATTACCTTTAGAAAATCCCAGTTTTTGCGTAACTGTTCTTGCAATTTTAGATGTTGTTGCATCACTATAAAGATAAACTTCATCCATACTGTGCCAATCCACGTGATTTCGACTCAGCTTGAAACTATGAATAGCTGTGCAAAAAGGGAAAACTCATTTGAAGGTCTCCAAAGTAAACTTCACTTGTATGAAAAATTATGATACACAGATTTTAAAATCAGTATTATCTAATAACTCAGATATGTAAGTCAGATCAATGAAGACCTATTTCATTGAATTGAATATTAATATGAATTAGTTAATAGAGAGGGACTTTATTCTATAAATGATTAGCCAAGGTATAGAGAATGGCAACTGGGAACTTGTAGTAACTTGCTTAATTACCGTAATTTTAACTTCAGGCACACAGCTAATATGTTTTAATTATTAAATAACTTCTTTCCCAGATGATGTGACATTCCTTTGGTCTAAGGAATAAAGACCTTCAATAGAAGTCCTCAATAGCTTTGACAGAGAAACTTAAGTTCTATTTCTTTTGTTGATATTATTTTTAGATCTATGAAAATTTCACTTTATGCAAGACAAGCTAAGACTCAGAGGGAAATAAATTTACTTTTAAAGGGGAAGACAATAATTTAGTTTATTAAAAGATAAGGTATTTTTGGAATGGACACTGAGGTCAGTTATCACTGGATATTGCTCACCAAGACAGAAATCCAAAATTCGAAAAGATGTTTTAAAAAGAAATCAAAGAAAAAATTTTTCCACTATGTGGTTCAAATCAATATGGTCACTGCCTTTCTGTAACTGAGATATACTTGATGAAAATGAGCTCTTAAAAAAAAGAAGGGCAATCAAATCCCTATGCTCTAGGAACACATAATCACTGTGAGGACTTGTCTTGATCATTCTGTATCATTCGTGTCACTAGCACTAAAATACAGTGTCTCGCACAGTGCCTAACACCACAAATTCAATAGTTTGTGGAAGCATTGGATTAAAAAAAGTCAAAACATATCCACCAATTCATAATTTAATAATTCTTATATTCTGAAGGCCTTAAACTTTCCCTCTATATCTGATACAGAGGTAAGTTAAATTCACATACAAATCTTTCAGAAAACCATGAACTTTCAAACTATTTCTCATTTATTTTCTTAAAATCCTCTTTAAACAAAATACTATTTCCCATCATATATAAAAACACAGAGATCCAAACAGATAAATGACTTGTCACAAAGCTAATTATTGTCAGAGTCTAACTCTTCTGATTTGAAAATGAGTTAAAAATAACCACAAGCTAAATATCAAAGGATATAGCCCTGGTCAAGATCTAAATGTGTAAGACATTATTATGAAAACCTGTTCTGAACTATACTACATAAGCAATAAGTCCTTTCTGGGAAAATGCACTTCTTACATTATAAATGCAATTTCAAAAATTTAGGAAAAAACAGTATTATATACTTACTTGGCAGGACACATTACTAACAATGAAGACAAGACCAAGATGCAATTAACACAATTAACATAACACACAGTAATCATACCTTCAAATTCACAGAAAAGAATGTTCAAACCCAGCTTTTTAAAATAAAAGAACTTTTCATAAGTTAAACTTATGCAAGAATTTATCAGCTATTCACTTTTCTAATTCTATGTCTAATCCTAGTCACTATTTTAAGATTTTTATCTAGTATTTCTAAGCCATATTTTTGTTAAAATAGTTTTGGCATATATTTAAAACACTGAACTACAAACTCTGAGAGGAGTGGCAGCCAACAAAATTTTGTTCCTCCTTAAATCATCCACATACTGTCTTTACAGTAAAAGGTCTTTAATATCGGCAAACACCCCCTTACTGGATACACACATCAGTCACAAATATTTTACCTCTTTAATTAACACTAAGCACAACAGCACAGTGGAATAATTTCTAAAAAACTAATAATTTCTATGCTTTTAGTACAACTGAATGCCAAAAACACAACTAATGCTATAAGCCAGGAATATAACTACATGGCAATATAAAACTACAATTACTGTACCTTGGGAACGCTTTCGCTTAAGACCTGCTGCATCTGTATTCTCCTTATATCCTCTCCATTTGAACAGAGAAGGGAGGGAGAAGGGAGGGAGGTGGTAGGCAACTAAGAAAGCAAAAACACTGAGCTTCAAAGTAAATTTTAAATGAGGTTTGTCTTTTTGTCTTTTTGTTGTAGAAAGTTAAAAATGAGTTATATTTGACAAACATTATTCTAAATGTTTTTAAAATATAATTTCTAATTAAATATCAATAAAGCAAAACAATTTAATGTTTATCAAATATTGCTCTATTTTTACTAAAAAAGGCAAATGATATAAAAATTTATCAGGTAAAGACAACTATGCAACCATTACTTTTAATGTCTTTGCACAGATAGAATAAAAAAGTAGAACATGACATTTTTGTATGTGTATGATTTATGAACCCCATCTTTACAGAACTAAGGTTATTTACTCTCACCAAATATATGACTATGACATAGTCAACAACTGATGTGCCAATTGAGAATATAATAACGTTTTATTTATCTAATGTCATTTTCCTGGGAAAATACCACAGTATACATTCCACTACATGCTTTTCATTACTAAAGTATAATGGAGCCTTCCCACAGAAACAAAGTATTCCTTTATTCAAATTGTAAAAGACTTAGCAATATGAAACTTCAATTTCTAAAAGCAAAAACCTAAATTGAAAAGCTCCAGTTTTAACTGATTACTAGTGATAAAAAAAAAATCACCAGTAAAAATGTATGCTGTGACATCTTGTAAACATGAAATAGACAAAATAGAGTAAGTCGGACAGACATAGGCTTGATATTTGGTAAATCAGTAGATAACCTTAAAGTCAGCATTTTCCCTGTCAAATTTTCTAGCTGTATATAGTAATACATTTCTTTACATTTTAAATAAGCAATTATTTAAAAACCTACTTTAAAAAGAACCTATCAGTTTGTTTCTTAAAAGTTCAGATTAATGTTCTTATTTGATTCATCCTCACTCCCTTCTACATTAATGCTACATTCAACAGTTAAATACTTCAACGGTTAAATACTGCTCAAATATGAATAAATTTCTATCATATAGTACTAGAAATATAAATACTCTGTTGCAGAGAGAGATAAGAAACAAAGATTTCTGCAGTAGACTGAAAAATGCTTACAAAGGCATTCAATTAATGAATTTAAATAGCTATAGAAACTATAGACTAATTAGATAGCTATCAAGCTACGGATTAGAATTAAAAGCTGGGTTGTAACATCAGGATTATAAAACATTTCAATATCATAGAGGGTGGAAAATGACAAAGCGATTTCTTCACTGAAAATGTTTCTTCTTTCATGTGCCTTCTGGTCAGTTATTGAGAGTAGATCTACCATGTGCAAGAAATATTTTTAAACAAAAAAAGTCATTAGGAAAAGCTAACGTAACAGATCAAACTGTCATAAATTTTGGACTCACTCTACTACTCAAAAGAAATAAAACCCAATTTTGTAAATCTCTTGTAAAACTCATATGAACCAATTCCACATTTATCAAAAGAGAACCAATGGGAAATACATGCTCCTTTTGGCCAAACTTCAAAATTATGCAAGCTAGTCAAGACAGAAAAATGGAAGATATTTCTTTCTAAAGAAATACAACTTAAGGGAAAAAAAAAGGGAATATAACTTAAGGTTTAAAAATCCCAATATGCTAAAAATAGTGAAGTTTATTTAAACCATTTTCACAAAATTAAAAATACTTCTTTATCTTCTCAAATTTAATTCTTATTTTCACTTGAAAGACATTTGTTTTATTTGTTGTAACATCCTATAGCATAGAGTGTGTAATTTTTTTCCACCCAAAGCAGAGAATTAGGGGTACTATCTTAAGATGAGATAGAAAGGTTTGCTATCAATCCCAACAGAGGTCACCATTAAAGGAAATTCAAGTGCCAAAAAGCATTCCTTAACTTTTTCTTTTTCTAAAACAAAGCTTTAACTATGATATCTTATGTAGTATTAGCAAAAGTATCCATAATTCAAAATAGGACTGAAAACACTTAGTAATTAAATGCCAACTCTTAATAAAAACACTTTTATATATTTAGGTTTTACATAACAATAAAAAGAGTTACAGCACTAAAATACAGTATTTCAAACATATTTCCTTACTAATTAAAGAAACTTTTTTCATTATGCAATTTTGAAAGCAACAAAGTATCACAAACCAGGGGAGGGTAGGGGGGGATTGCTGATGACATACTAACCCTTAGAATAACTCAGTATCATAAAAAAATGACAACTTGGATAATCTCAACCTCAGGGATGGGAGGCCATATCAGACTCACCAACAATAGTGAGAAAATTCCTGGCAATCATTTTTGGATCTCAGAGAAATTAAGTTAGGTATGTTTATAAAAATTGAATAATTAAAAGGTATAAGGTGGGGACCTTCAGTCATCAAAAACAGAGGAAAAGGAAATCTGATTGGAAAGGCTTAGATAGTACTCTACCCTCTTCTCCCTCACCCCCTTTTTTAACCTTTGAAATGTCATATTTACAATTTGGGATATTTTTATTCAGCAACAGTGACAGGATTATACTCTTTATAAGCCAAATTGCCAAATGACGTAATCCTGACCTGTCAATGTACCTCAAATGAATGAGTTTGAACAACAAAAAGTCCATTTCAAAAAAACTTTCACCGTATCCGTGAATTATTCGTAGTGTAACTCCTGCAGACAGCATAGAGTTAGGTCTTGCATTCTTAACAAATTTGTCAATCTCTGTCCTTAATTGGAATGTTAGTTCACTTGTATTTACTGTATTGGTGTGGGAGAATTTAATTCTACCATTTCCCACTTATTTTTCTTTGTTCCATCTGTATTTTGTTTCTTGTTTCCTTTCTTTTTGGTTACTATTTTATTATTTATTTTAATTATTCTATTGGCCTTAAAAAAAACCTTTTTACTATGGAATAATTTCAGACTTACAGAAAAGTTGCAAAGATAATATAGAAAGCAACCAACATCTTTTAGCCAACGTCCCCTATTGTTAGCATAACAATAGTACAATTATCAAAACTAAAAAATTAACCTTGGTGCAATATTATCAACTAAAATACTGATTTTATTCAGATTTGTCCAGTTTTACTAATTAATGCTTATTTAGTTGTTCTAGGTTCCACCCCAGAGTACCACATTACATTTTGTTATCCTATTTCCTTTGTTTCCTTTAGTCTGACAAATTACTCATCTTTCCTTGTCTTTCCTGACCCTACCACTTGAAAAAAATTATCAGCTCTATAGGAGTATAATCGACAAAATTGTGAGATATGTAAAGTGTATACTGTGGTAATTTAGTATAGTTGTACATTGTAAAATGATTTCCCCCATCTAGTTAAGTATGATACCGATACTTTTGAAAAATACCAGTCAATTATTTTGTAGAATATTCCTCAATAGAAATTTGTCCGATGTTTTCTCATGACTGGATTTGAGGTTATATATATTTTGGCCAGAGTGAGGTGCAGGACTAATTAATTTACTTCAACCATTCTTTTATTTCTTAATGATTACTGTTTATATAAATTATAAGTTAAATAAAACCTTAATCTAGTATTTGGTTTAAGTACTTACAAAATTACTTATTTGAAGACGAGGTTTTATTTGTATGGTTCATCCCCAGCGAATTCTAGGCTTTCATTTGTTTAGCTGCTAAATAAGCATTTCCTAGTCTAAGCAGATGGGGTGTGAAAAGAATCAATTTTCATTTTAACTCTCAATCTAAATCTAGATTAAACTGAATCACAAAAGTGATTATGTTTGTGGGCTACCTTTTTGTAAAAATGTCATGCTAAATTTTCATCAATCTTTAATCAATGCTTGCTTTGAGATAAGAAGATTCATATAAAGAAAATATCAAATATCCCACTCATCTATAGCAACAGCTACCCTAACCAAAACACAAAGGTCAAAAAGAAATCATTTTAATGTCCTTCAAGAACTTGGTTTATTTTCTTAGAAATTCCATGGAGCACTTTAATAATACCAAGTAGAAAATCCTGACTATAATATTGAAATGCTTTAAATTATTAAATGGGATTTTTTTCAGAAAACCTTGACTAATTCCATTGTATTCTGATGGGTAGCTTTTTTATCCAAATATCTTTTCAGAATGTATAACATTCATTTGTCTACTGTGTTATTTTGTGCTTTCTCTTCCTAATTGTTTGCATCTGTAGGTTTTGTCTTCCCCAACAGGTTGAAAACGGACAGGGAAGAAACCCTACCCATTTTTTCCACAAAAGTGCTTAGCACTGTACTATACTCAAATGGGAGCACTCAAAATCTGACACTATGAAGACTCAAAGTTTGATCACACATACATGAAAAACTCTAGGTGGAAAAGGTTAAGTTTTTTAAATTGAGGTAACGTTGGTTTACAATGGAAAAGGTATTTCTCCCCCTCAAATTAATGAAATATGAAATTTCAGAAGCTTACAAGCAGCAAAATAATCAAAAGATTGTAATATTTTTAATCTTAAAATGTGATGTGGTAAATTTGAGCTATTTTTATAACAATGGTGACTTTTTGAACAGCAAATGTTCTTAAGATCAGTGACAATTTTTAAATATATTACAGAATTTCCTATATTTTCAAAGTTCAGTCTTAACCTATAAATGTATGTTTTACATAATACTGAGTAACATGAAATGGTTAGAAATTTATGATGAAACTATAAAAACTGAACTGAATCTTTGTTAATAATAAAACAGCCCAATGCTTTACCTATACGCCACATATTTTTGAAAATATTTTTCTAATGAACCTCAAAAAGAATCATCATTTTGCAAGATTACAAGTGTTTTTTAACACTAACAATTTTCTGTTACTATTCAATGTATATCCTTAAAGTCAGCAATAAATATTACCAATATCCTAGATTAGTATTCTAGAATCCTTAAGTACACACACTGAAAGGATGCTAAAAATCTCACAAACTATGTCCTTATGTCAGACTTATTTACATGACTAGATCATAAAATCAGAGTATCCTGAAGAAAACTGAGAGCAAAACCTGCTACATTAACATTTAGGTAGGGAGTAGGGGTAAAAAGGACACATGAAATTATAAATTTTATTGCAGTAAGAATAGGATTTCAAGTAGATGGGGGATCTACAGATGTAACAAAAGTTGATGACTAACTTCTACATGATAAATTAACAAGTGGAAAAAATGTTTTGAACACAGTATGAGAAAAGTATGAGGAACAATCTACTTATGTTTTTCCTATTTGTTCTTTTTCTCCAAGCTCTTGTTAAGGAATTTGGGTGGGTAACCTGGGTTTAAGGTGAACTGAGGCAAGATTTAAGAAGAATTAATAAAAAGGAGAAATCCTGTCAATGAAACTATTCTGTTCCAAATGTTAGGAAACAGGCTTTTGTGATTATTTATGATGAAAGATTACAAAATACTCAGTAACCACTAATAAAAGATCACAGATACATAAAATTTGCTATTTGTGCTATTATCGAAGTATCATTTCTATGGCAAACTGCCAGGCTATACACATAGCTCTGTCATGTAGATACAAAACTGCTCCTCATACATTGATAGATAGGAACCATAAGCTGGAATGAAATAAGGATATACTTGACTTTACAGATTGGGAAAATGAGGTGTTCCTAGAGTACAGTATCTGGCACATAATAGACAACTATTATATAAATTTGTTAGTTTTAACTGCCAATTCATTCATAAGTCACAACTTTCATCAATAATATAGATTTTAACTAACTAGATACAAAAGATATTTTAATTTGAAATAAGTTAAACTAGTTTCCCTGCTTGTTAGAAGTGTGTGTAAGCTTAGAGAGAGATGAATGAAAACAATAGGAGAAAAAAAAACTGGAATGTTACTAAAAAAAGAAAAGCCAACTTTAAAGCTTATTGTTTTGCATCAATTATCTTACATAAACAATTCACTTCTTTTTTTTTAATTGTTATTTATGTCTTTTACATTTTGTATTCCCCTTGGGTAGCCCACCACCAATTCACCCGTGATCCATCTCCATGGTCCCTTGTGTTCTTTTCTATTCCCTTTTGTGCCTTTATCTTCCCCTCCCCCCACCCCACAATTAACTTCTAAACATAGATTTCATTTTTTTTCAAGTTGCATTCTGTGAATTACTTGATCAATATTGAGTTTTTCTGCTTTAGAAATGTTTTATGAAGGGAAGGAAAAAAATACCTTCATTATATTTTAATTCACTAGATTCAGTAGGTCTTGCCAAGAAACCTCCCAAATAAAGGCAAGCATGGATGAAGAAACGCTTTTAGAAAAAAAAAAAATTAAGAGGAATTTACAAATTCTAATCTACCTGTACTGTATACTCACCAGAATAGCTGATCCCACTGCCTGCAGTAAATGGAACAATAGAAGTATTTTTAACTTTACCACATATTTTGAATTTTACTCATGATCAGATACAAAATGAAACATAATAATCTCAACCATTAACTTTTGCAAGAATATTCAAGCACTAAATAAGGAAATGAAAGGAACAGACAGTTTCAAATTAAAAACTGATACGGTTAACAACATGAAGATAACTAAGAGGTAGTTACTGAAAGGTAATTTAAGTTTTTGTTAAATTCCAAGAAGAGAACCAACATTCAATATTAATAAAATTGATCTTTTGATATAATAACAAGGGGTTTTTGTTAAATTCAATTTTTCTTTGATAACTAAAAAACACTAAAAAAACTAATTCAAAGGGCACACTATAAAAATTTGTTATTATTATAATAAATCATGTTTCATGCCACTGAACATACATATTAAGACAAAAATTGACATAGTTTAGAAACTCATAGCCGTTTTAATATCTAAAATACCAATCAAATGCTTAAAAAATCAGAAATTTCACAAATTATAACTTCAATTTTATCAAACTTCTCTAAACTTGATATCTAGAACTAACTTGGTTTATAGAACATATCAATTAAATGTATTAAATGGTCTTACCATCTTTTCCATCTATGGGTTTTGACACTTCAATATCAAAATTTTCCTGCATCTGCTGACCTCTAAAACAGGTGAGATGTTCTTGCTCTATTAAATTACTTTCTTCTTCTTCTAAAGGTTGCCAAGTACCATCAATAAACCACTGCCCACGCATCACTGGTATTTTATCAGCCTCTGAGAAAAGAAATCATAGAATTATACATTTAAGGATCCAACCTCCTAGAAAGAGACATAGTAAATATGATTTTATATTTTGCTACTATGGTGGCAAAACACTTTCATGACCCAACAGTACATTTGAATATTTCAGATTTCAGACCACAGTGTACAGCTTCAAATAATTTTACTTGTATAAATATTACATATAATAACTTTGGCATTAGAAAGATAGGTGAGCCATTATCTGTATAACTGAGGACTCAAATAACCAAAGTTTAGTAGGCTAGAGAGTTAAGGCAAGTTTCACGCAAGATTCTGTAATCCAGATTCTTAGAAAATATTGATGTCCATTTTCAGAGGTAGTGTAGAGATAGCGTGTGTGGTAGTGTGTTGCACTTTTTAGTGCTGCCTTGGAGATTGTGGGTTCCCAGCTAGTATACAGAAATCACTGAAACCCTTAACTCCATTAAGTCCTCACCCATTTTAGGAAAAAAATTGAGAAAAATAGTCTTGAGTAATTAAACATTTTGTTGATTAGACACTTCGTATATGCCTGACATCTAGTTTTAATTATTCATTTGAAATAGACAATGTCAATTAAGCTACTCAATCCTTTTTTCTTTGAAAAGAATAAAAATGAGGCCCTCCCTGGTGGTACAGGGGTTAAAGTCTCAGCACTATCAAGCTGTCAGCAGCCACTGCAGCATGAGTTGGACACCTGACCAGGGAGCTGACCCACATGGCACAGTAGACCTCTCCTGTCCTGTCTCACCTGCTGCTCCCCTCAGCAGTGTATTTCAGTGGATCTGCCTGTTCTGCTCCCCACTCTGTCTCTGGTGAATCCTTTCACCCCCTGCACCTCTGGCCTACACCCCAGTTCTTGTAGGCATAAGTAAATCTAAAAAAAAAAAAGCAATGGAAAAAACAAAACCCTAAAAAACAAAAGCAAAATGAAACAAATGAACTTAATTATGCAGAGTTAGTGGTGTGACCACATATAAGGAAATTATTTCAAGTGGATTTAAAAGTCATTTATACGCACATATTAGATAAATCCTATGGACAGAAAGAACTGCAGACATTTTAAACCTTTTGCAGTAACTACAATGTTACACTTGTTAATAATTACATTAAGCTAAGATGAATATATTAAGCTAAGTAATATAGTAAGTAATATAGTAAGCGAAGATGAATATATTAATTTTGTTAATATTATAAACCAAAATTTTCAACACAAAAGAAACACATGAAAAAATAAATAAAAACATTTTAAATTTCAATAGGAAATGTCGTTCAGTTAGAATATCAGAGACTAATGACATATTTTGTTTTCCCTTTTTGCACAGGTAGGCAGTTTTAGGGTAAGATTTCCTGTATTTTCTCTTTGTTAGAGAGACTTTCTTTTCTCTTGGCTCCTTTGTTGTAAACTAGTTGCTTTATATGATTTATATGTCTGTTTTTATTCCAATACCATGTTGTTTTGATTATAATTGCTTTATGTTGTAACTTTCTTTCAGAGAAATGTATTTATTTTATATTCCAATAAAACTTAACAGAAAGTCATCCTTTTGCTTATTAATTTCATCCCTGGGGTCGTTGAATTGCCTTTTTGAGATTTCTTGTATTTCTTTGACATAGTTCATGACAGCTATTTTGAACCGTTAGATCACAATCTTCTGTGTCTTTAAGTTTGATTTCAGTACAACTGTGATGCCATGTTACCTTGAAGTTTCATGTTGCTTAGTGGTATACTCCTCTATGCATTTGGTGTATCAAACATTTTAAAATTTTTTGTTAGGTGTTATTTGCTTCAATATTAATTCAACGGCTTAGAAATTAGACGCCTTTCTTTTTTTCCCCAGTAGGTGGCTCTATGGCTTTAGTCTTTTGTTACTGTTTGCCACTGCTGCTACGTCATAGTTGGTAACCTGGCCATGGTAGACCCAATTATCATTCTTGGGTTCTGTTTCTGCACTGGTGGAGAGGGCCAGAGACGTTGTTAGTTGCTACAGTGGGAAAGTGGGAAGGGGTGTGACACATGAATGCTGTCCCACTGTTGTCTCTTCTCCTTTGGGTCCTGAGTCTGAGTCTTGACGGTCAGTACTCTCTGAAACATTGGTACTGATGTGTATGGAAGTGACCAAGAAGAGTTACAGTTGTGAATATTCTCTGCCACTTTCCTTTTTGGGGTTCTGACCTATATGATGTGTGTTACCTCTGATGCCTTGAGATTCACTTGGGTGGAGACATCTCAACCCTTTCTTTACTGGGACCACAATGGGGTTAACAGTCTGGCTGTCTTGCACCACCTGCTCTGCTACCTCCACAACAACTGATTCAACCACTTGTCACATAGATGTATGAATCTCTTTGATGTCCTGGTGTCAGAGTAACCCTTGTTGATTTGCAGTTGACCTAATGGTTTAGATTCAAAGGGAGAAATAAAGGAAGTGCCTTTCATAATCATTATGTTTGTGGAAGAATTTTCATCAGTGCAAATGTTTTAATTCACATTTTCTGTATTCCTGAGCATTTTATGGATAGAGTTCTAGTTCAAAAAGCATCTATTTCTGCAGATCAGTAAGAGAAATTCATTGAAATAGATGATGTTATGGTGGTGGTGGATGGTGGGAACAGGATTGTTATACCACATTTCTCTTTCATTTCTCCAGACCCTTAATTTTCTCCTTCATTCCTTTATTCCTCTCACTGACATGGCTCTAAAGGGCACCATTCTTTTCTAACTCTTCTCCAAAGAGTTAATACTTTCAGTTCTTCTCTCTTTTACACACTTCACCTGTAACTAGTGCTGATAATAACTAAGTTAGGCTTGTGTTTGTTTTTTGCCAGTTGAGTGGGGGATAGTTTCTTTTTGAGGTTGATTTCACTTGTGCTTCTCTGATTTCTCTTTTTTTCTGACCTCATTTTTTCACTGTCTCTTAAGCCTCTCCTTGCCCCACTCCACCTGTTTTTATTTGTTGTTACTTTATATATAGGTAATTAAAAATTCATGGTTCTGTCTATCTTGGAGTAATCCTGAAGGTTTGAGTTACAGGTTTGTGTGATATTTTCTGGTCTTGTGACTTTAGGGAAGAACACGTGGAGATTTAGATTTAGATAACTGCCATATTCTCCAGACCCAAAAATCTCCTATCATTTAAGCTTAACAGGTATCTTATCTTAAAAGATAGCAATAGTAACCCAATTTCATAAGAGTATGCTGTCATAGTGAAATTATGTAACTTGCCCAAAGGCACATAGACAGTAATAAGAGAACGAAGATTGCAACCAAAGTTTGTCTCCAAAATTTATTAAAGTTCTTTCTCATAAATGCAACCTATAGTCCCAACTGGGGAAAGTTCCCTATTAGCTCTTTCCCAAAGAAATGTAGATTACTTATTTGTGTTGGTAATTTTAAAATTAAAATATTGGGACATTTTATATTGCCAGTCTACTATGAGATTTGGTGTGCCTTGTTTCTCTTTTGTTTCTCTAGGACTCTTAATGTTTCCGAAAATTCCTCTCGTTAGAAACTCAATCCCTCTTCTACAGAGCTGCCAGAGACTCTTTCTAAAATAGCATAAATCATATTATTACTATATGAAATTCTTTTATGACTACTGCCTTCAAATATGAACTTTGAGCTCTTTAGGGTGATTTTTAAGTTCTTTTAAATCTTTTCTTGGACTACATCTTCAAATACCTGATGCTACTTTAGGTGTTCATTCATCTAATAACATGTGAATGTCTACCATGTACCACGCACTAGGGGAACTAAGCACTTTGGGGGATATACAACATAATGTTGCTACTGTGTTGTACATGTCAAGGACAGTTCTCTGAATATGTTATGCTGAGTCTTATATTTATAACCGCAAAGTACTATTTCTTATGTCTTAGACAGTCTTCACTTTTATTTTTTTCATTTAGCTAACTTTTCTTCGGGAGGCCTTTTGTCACTTTCCCTTATCTTGGTTCTACTGAATTTCTTCTGTGCACATCTATCAGAGTTTATCTTACTGCTTATTTTGGTAGTCTTCCTCGTTTCTGTGTGAACCCTGTATATAAGTGATATGTCCTCATGTATCTCTAGAACTTAGAGACGATATGAATAGCTACCATAAAGTATGATTTCAATGAAGGCATGCTTAATGTTGCTAAACAAGACATATCTCATCCAACATTGTCCACTGGTTGGCAAGTTTGGCAAACAGTTCTTTCATTAGTGTTACCAACTGGAACTTCTTCAGTTTGAGTGGTACTTACCAATGTTTGGTCAGTTTACACTGTCATAGTCTATCAACAATTAACATTCTATTTTCTGATAATTACTTGATTCAAAAGAAAGAGTTGGATTGTTTTTCAAATGCAACAGTATAGGGGATTTTTGGGGGTGTGTGTGAACAATTTTTGGAAGGATGATACATATATAGAAATGTGCATAAATCACAACCATAAAGTTCAATTATCAATAACTTTTTGCAAGTTAACGACACCCAGGTCAAGTAAGAAAACACTATGAACACTCCAGAAGGCCCTGCTTGCATCTCCTTCCTAGGTGCTACTTCTCACCCCTCACCAAGGGTAAACATAACCCTAGCTTCTAGCACCAAAGGTTAGTTTTCCTTTTTAATAATTTACATAATGGAATTTTGTAGTGTGTACTCTTTTCATTTGGCTTCTTTGGCTCAGGCCCCTCTCCAACCTGTAATTCAGCAAAGCCAGGCTTTAGTACCTACAGAAGGTGGGAAAACTTAAAAGTCTAAAATGAAATATAACCACAGAGCCACTGCAGAAATAGCTCAAAGCTCTAAGCTACTGCTACAAATACTTTTTAAAAACAGGGAAATCAAAGCAGCTATAGGCAAAGGGATATAACTCATGGCACATGGAGACCTCCAGGGAATATGACTTAACAAGAAGAAAACAACTCTCCAGAATACAATCACAAAGACACAGAAACTTTTACATCCCTATCAAATACAAAGTCCAAAATTGCTATAGTAGTGAAAACAAAACAGAAGAAAATGCAGAAAGGTTAATCAAAGTGATTCAAGAAGATTCAGGAAACTTAAATCAGAGCTACAATAAACTTTAGAAAAACAAACAAATGAGTTTAGAAATAAAAGTAATGAGCACAAAACAAAAACTTTAATAACAGAGATTCAGATACAAAGAGTTTAACAGAGAAAAACATGGATGCAGAGTAGACCAAAAGGAGGACTGAATTCAGTGCCCTTGAAGATGGTAATGCACAAAGAACCAAGGTGGAAAGAGAGAGAAACACAAATGAAAAAAATGAAGATGCACTTTGAGAATTATCCTACTTCATTAGGAAAGGCAACTTAAGGAGGACAGGTCTTCCAGAAGGGGAAAAGAGAAAAACAGAGCTTTTAAATAAATAATAGAAAAACTTGCCAACCCTGTGGAAGGCACTTCATATACAAGACAACAAAGCACTTGGCTATCTAAATGCAATAAGATCCACAACTAAGACACAGAGTAGAGAAACTACCAAGAGTGTAAGACAAAAAAAAAAAAAAGACAAAAAAAAAAGAGTACTGAATGAGGCTAGGGGAAAAAAGCAGATAACCTATAAAGGCACTCTCATCATTCTTACATCAACTGTTTCAATAGAAATTCTACAGGCAAGGAGAGAATGTAATGGCATTTTGAATGATATTTAAAATATTCAAAGATAATACTACTATCTAAGAATACTATATTCCCAAGACTCTTTTTCAGATATGAAGAATAAATAAAGGTCCTTCTAAAAATCAAAAGCTTAAGTTTGCAAAAACTTCCCCTAAAAAAAAGGTTGAAAGGTGCTCTCCTATCTAAATTGAAATCTACAAAAAAATTATCAAGGAAATATAACCAGAAAACAAATACAGAATGGCAGTAGCAAGTACCAGTATGTCAATAATCACTCTTAATGTAAATGATTGAAATCACCAACCAAAAGGTACAAAGTGGCTGGCTGAGTCAGAAAACAAAACCCAACTTCACGCTATCTTCAGGAGACTTATCTGAGTTCCTAAGATAAACATAGGTTCAAAGAAAAAGACAGGAAAGCATTCCTACAAGCACATATGACCCCCCCAAAAGGGAAGGGATAGCCACACTTCTATGCCTTCCAGCTTAAAAGGTACCGAAAGACGGGCCTCCCTGGTGGCACAGCGGTTAAGCGCTGCACTGTAGAGCTGTCACGCGAGTTCGACGTTCGGCCAGGGAGAGTCCCACATGGCGCGGCATACCTCTCCTGCCTCGCCCGCTGCTCCCCTCAGCAGTGTATTTCTG
>PVIJ01007948.1:0-78230 GCA_004024925.1 Scalopus aquaticus | reverse complement strand
TTCGACACCCTGCCGGGGAGAATCCCACATGGCGAGGCAGACCTCTCCTGCCTTGCCCGCTGCTCCCCTCAGCAGTGTACTTCTGATCTGCCTGTTCTGCTCCCCACTCTGTCTCTGGTGAACCCTCTCGCCGCCCCACGCCTCTCGCCTGTACCCCAACTTGTATGTATAAAATAAAAAATAAATCTTTAAAAAAAAATATTATTAGAAATAATAAATGAATAAAGTAAAAGCGAAAGGCAACAAAATTAATATTCAAAAATCTGTTGCATTTCTATATACAGAACTAACAAATAATGAACAGAAAGAGAAGCCAAGTAAACAATGCAATTTATAACCACATCAAATATAATAAAATACCTTGGAACAAATTTAGTCAAGTAAAGGAACCTGTTTGTATAGAGGTGTACAAAAACCATAAGATGTTCAGAGAAACATAAAACACAAAGAGATGTAAAAGTATTCCATGTTCATAGATTAGAAAAATTGACATTGTTAAAATAGTTATATTACCTAAAGTGACATACTGAGTCAATATTCTAATGATATTCTTCACAGAAATAAAACAAAAAATCATGAGACTTATTCAGAACTATCAAAGACCCTGAATAATAAAATCATTTCTCAAGAAAAAAGAACAAATGTCAAAATATCATGCCCCCTGGCTGCAACTACATTATAAAGTGTTTAAAACAACATGGTATTGGAGTAAAAACAGATACACAGATCAATGGATCAGAACTAAGAGCCCAGAAATATATCTGCATACATATGGACAAACCAACTTGCAACAAAGGAGCCAAGCATTTACAATGGAGCAAGAAAAGTCTCTTCCATATATGCTGTAGGGAAAACTGGACAATAACACAAGAAGGATGAAAGATCACTAGTTTCATCAAATCTAACACCATATACATACACAAAAATTAATTCAAAATGGATTTTAAAAACTTGTGCAACATTAACCACAAATACACAGAAAGCAGGGGCCAAACATTCCTTGATATCAGTCTTAGACATGTGTTTGGACCATCAACCCCCCCAAAAAAAACAAAATCAAAATTAAATAAGACTACATCAAATTATACAGTTTTTGCACAAAGAGAGAAAAATATGCATCAAAAAGAAAAGACATCTTATTGAATGGGAAAAGATATGTGCACACATCACATGTCTGACAAGAGATTAATATACAAAATATACAAAGAACTCATCAACACAACAATAAAAATAAAATAACTGATTAAAAAGTGAGCAGAGGATCTAAACAGTCACTTCTCCAAAGAAGGCATACAACCAATAGGCACAAGTAAAAATACTCATCATCACTTATTAATGGAGAAATGCAAATAAAAAGCATGATGAGATACCACATCATACCTGTGGGAACTTCTAAAAAGGTCATGGTACTTAGGCTCTGATTCCTCAGTGATGACAATTACCCTATCTGGTAAGCCTCTAGATAGAGTCAAGCTAGGAATCTACAATGGACGTCAGAAGAGGGAGAGGGTGAGCATCTGTTGTGATCTAGAGACTAAGTGATCTAGAGACTAAGCAGAGATTGTAATTGGCCCTCTAATCTTACTCTTGTACATTCCCTCAGAGAAGAGATCAAACAAAATGCTGGAGGAGTTGCCCCCACATGGGGCAAGTTTACTATATATGAAATGAATCCAAGAAACTCAGGGCCAAAGCAATCAGAAGAGTTGGCTTCTGGAAGCTCACAGCTGTCTTCCTTCACAAACTGCCTTCAACCAAAGTATCACAGGGTGAGTTCTCTGAAAACAGACACTGAGATGGATTTTGGGATGCAAGATACTTACTAGATATCAACACCTGTGAAGGAAAGGAAGCAGAGGCAGGACTGAGAAAAAAAAAATGCATGCCTGACAAAAGCTCAGTCAACCAGGTATGGCTCTTTGGAACAAGCGTCGCCTGTCAAAGAGTTCCATGTAAGACCACAACAATAGGACACTTATACACCCACCTTGCTCAGCCATTTGTAAGCTGCTTCTGAAAGAATTTGACATCAGATGAAGCAATTCTCTGTAGCTGAGGCAGACCCTGAGCCAGCTGATAGTTGAAGTTGCCTGCTTAAAGGCACTTCCTGCAGCTGGGAAGAGAAATTGCGTAGTTCATCTCCACATCTACCATAAAAAGAAACTGTCCTACCCAAAGTTCAGATCCCTCCCCCTCAAGTCAGCCCACATCTAATTCCAGACAACTCTGAAGTGTCATCTTAACTCCAGCACTCCCAATAGGAATGATTCAAGTCTCTGTTGTAACTGTTTAGGTTCAATCTCTCCGCCCTCCTAATCTTGCTTCGCTCACTGCATTACATGAGTTGTTCTTCAATAAACCTTCTGCAAGCAAATCTCTATCTCAGAGTCTATTTCCCAGAGACACAACCTAAAAATTCTAATTCCATAGGAAGATTCAATAACGAAATAGCTATGACCTATTCTTTCAGTAACCTCACAGGATATCATTTTATTTCAGCAGGAGCAAATCATTAAAACTCAGCTGTCTATGGCACAATAATGTCAAGCCATCATTTTATTGGGAAAAAATAATAAAAGCAACTTATACAGAAGCAATTAGGTAAGTAGCAGAACAGGATGAATATATCAGAAATGCCAAAATTGAAATATTTAACTAGTAGAAGTAGCAAGTAGTGGAGCTATGTCAACCTTTCAACAAAATAAAGTAACTATTCTACTCATATCCTGAAAATGGGCAGAATAAAAAAGATTAATAAATAAAAAGCATAATAAGCCCACATTATAAACATCACCTTAAAGGCAAAAGAGAAATTAATTGAAGAATTTTTATCAAATAAAATAGATTATTCTGCATCAGTCACCAGCTCCTAAAACTATTTGACTCATGGATCCCTTTGAGTATCAAATGAAAGTTATGGACCATCTTCTCTAAAAAATGTCTACACACATTTGTAAAATATGAAAATAATTTCAGGAGATCATGGATTCCTGAGTTTCATTTACAGATGGCAGGTTAAGAATCCCTGACCTAAATCAGGCTTATAAAGGTAAGATAATATCTAACTCAATTAACTAAAGGCAAAAGACAAAAAAAATACAGTCGAATAAACCATATTGCCTTAAACTTATTTAAATTATATTATTATACAAGAAATATATAAACAGGCTCTTATGATAAAATAATTCAAACAATGCAGATTAAACTAAATTCATCTTAGTCACTACCTATTCCCATTTTTCTTCATAGAGATTATCAGCTTGATGTAAATTATTTCAGAATTTTTCAATGCTTTGTCAAAAACGTATGTGCCTTGGATAAACCATGCTAAGAACTAGCATTTTAAAATAAAGAATAGATACTAGTCATTTTCCTAATATTCACAAATTGAACTTAATGACTTTTTCACAGAATTCTGAATTCAATTTATCTGTTTAGTACAATGTGACCCACAAGTTCCAAAAATGGCTGGAACAAGCTGGTGTATAAATCAATCAATAAATCAATTTAACCACTATCTACTGAGCACATTCTATATAAATCATTGTGTTAAAAAGTGCTATGGAGTAGTTCCCAAACCTTTAAACCTGGAGGGCTTATGAAAAACAGATTGCTGAACCTCATTCCAATTATAATTAACTAAAATTTTCAAAGGTAGAGTTCCAGAATCTGTATTTTACCAATGCTATTTGTGCAACTTACGTGTAAAGCAGCCAGTGCTGTAAATCACTACTATAATAATCATAGAACTGACCAAGATAATGTTCTCAATTTGTTTCCACAAAAATCTCTTAAATGTCCATTATGAAACCTACTAGTTTTGTAGTTATTGTGCTGGGTGCTAAATAGGATATAGTACTCATCCTGGAATGCTTACAGATCAGAAGCAAAAATAATACCTGTAACAAACCAGTATAACACAAGCTAAAAGTGGAAAGTGCTGTATGTTCCCTCACTAAAATGTATGATCCTTGAAAACAGGAACTTTATTTATTCACTGCCACATTCCCATAGATAGACCAGAGCCTATCACATAATAGGTATCAATAAACAGGGCCTCCCTGGTGGTGCAATGGGTTAAGTCTCAGCACTATAAGGCTATCCGCAGACACTGCCGCACGAGTTCAATCCCTGGCCAGGGAGCTTCCCACATGGCGCAGCAGACCTCTCCTGCCTCATAAGCCCGCTGCTCCCCTCAGCAGTGTACTTCAGTCAATCTGCCTATTCTGCTCCCCACTTTGTCTCTGGTGAATCCTCTACCCCCCCAACCCCCAGTTCTTGTATGCATAAATAAATTAATCTTTAAAATAAATAGGTATCAATAAACAATTGCTGAACATTGCATATTAATAAAGTAGAAAGAAAGTTTAATTTCAATTAAATAGATTAGGAAATGGCACTTTTGAGAATAGAGCTATAGGTTTGGGAGCGAAGGTAACATCCTATTTTTTTCGAGTTCCAGTTCAAGATGGTGGTACAGAAAGAACCTGAACTCACCTCTTCTCACTGATAGAACAAACATACAACTATATGTGGAATAATTTACTAAGATGACCTGAAAACCAGATAAACAGAGCTTCCACAACAAAGCACAAAAGGGAAGCAGTGAGACTGACAGAAGAGACAGACGTACACTTTCCAGTATAGTGACTCAGGTTGGAAAGAATCTTGAACGTGCAGAACTTTTCCTTGGAGAGTCGGGGGGAGCAGGGGTGTGTGGGCTCTGCACTAGGCATCCCAACCCTTCAATTCTGTATAATGAAGATGAGTCCCTGAAGTTCAGGCACTGAGGACCAGTGGTAAATATACCCCTTAGAGCCAAAGAACTACAAGGAACTGAGAATCTTCCCTTAAAAGGCTCACATGCAGACTCACTCATTTAAGAACCTATTGTAGTAATACCAGTCTGAAAAGTGCCCAAACCATAGTTGAAGGAAACCTACTTACCACTCACAATGTCTGCCTGAAAGGTAGAACACTTTTCATAGGATCATTAGGTTGGAAATATTTGGTGGGTACCATTTTGGCAACCTCACAAAACCTTGCTGATACCAGTGCTAGCAGTCACTAGCTTGGAACCCTCCCTGTGGTCAAGTCCCACTGTAACTTTGCCACACATCACATCTGCACCACAACAGCACACTGCAGTTGGCCTACAGTTCTACCTACCCAGCATGGCCAGGCCAACAGCCTCACCTACCATCCTGCCCTAACATAGCAGGAGGTGGATGCAACTCACATAGGGGACATATCTTGAGCACCTAGCTCTGGTGGCCAGGTGGGGTACCACTCCCTGACTCTATGCATGTGCTCATGAAAAAGGCCAAACCTTCAAGACTAGAAGAGGTAACAGAGTTGCCTAATATATAGATGCATGTCCCAAACAAAAGAACAAGATCAAACTCCAGAAAAAGACCTTAAAGAAAACAACACTTGAGAACAAGTTCAGAGTTATGGTTATAAAAATGTTCCCAAAATCAGGAATAAATGGATGAACTATAAGTTTAAGAAAGACCCAGACAGAAATTACAGAGCTGAACAATAGGAAGAGAGAAATGAAAAATGCAATACAGGGGTCCAACAGCAGAAGGAATGAAGCAGAGGAGCCAATAAATGAACTGGAAGACAGAACAGGAGAATGCACCTAGTCAGAACAGGAAAATGGAAAAAGAATTTTAAAAAGTAAAGCTACTTTAAAGGCTCAGTCGGATAACATCAAGGGGAATAATAAACATTACAGGGATCCTAGGAAAAGGAGAGAAACAGGGTTACAAAAATTATTTGAAGAAATAATGGTTAAACTTCCCTAAGCTAGGAGGGAAAAAACAGACATCCACACAATCATACTGGCTGATGAAGAAAACAAAAAGGTGAGTTCTTATGGAGCATTGGCCAGATGAAGAATTTACAAAAAATGAACAAATCAAGAGATTAACAGATGAAATTGCAAGGGAGCATATTCAGCTAAAGGAAGAGTTCCAAAAGCTTGAAGCTGAGAAACCACTAGAAATTACCAGATTAAAGAGGATATTCCTGAAACAAACATGAAACTCACATTTGTTGACAATGACAGCCAATTTTAAAATATCTCCTCTTTAAGTGAGCTTGCAAGGTCCTTATGAGCTACAAAATGACAAGAACTTTATCAGCTTTAAAAAAGAAGTTGCCCAAAATGTGATCAGAATGGAGAAACACCAAACACAGATAGAGGGTGTAGATGCGGAGGTGATGGCCAACCTGGTTTCACCAAACTTTGAAGTTGGACTCCTGGTTCATGAAGAAGTTCCTGAAATTAAGATCAATGTTACTGAAGTTTCTGATGAATTGTTTGAACATCAGATGAGAAACAAGCTACAATATGTAAGAAATTCCAAACTAACTTTGAATACATTTTTTTTATTTAACTATGATGTAAACACTCTCAAATAGCATAATGTCCTCATTTTACAGGTGAAGGAACTGAGGCACAGATATGAGAGAAAATAGGTTTAATTTCCAAAGGGTTTAACTTCCAAAGTATATAAAGAACTCACGCAACTCAACAACAAAAACCAGAGGAAAAAACTAAAGAGACACTTCTCCAAAGAAAATATACAGACAGCCCACAAGTATATGAAAAAATGTTCTACATCATTATAAGGAAAATGCAAACCAAAACCACAAAGAGACATCACCTCACACGTGTGAGAATGGCATACTATATCAAAAAGACTGGAAATAATAAGACAAGGCAAGAGTGTGGAGAAAAAGGAATTCTCATTCACCACTGGTGGGAATGTAAACTGGTGAAGCCTCTAAGGAAATCAATACAGAAATCCCTTAAAAAATAAAAACGGAAATACCATATGATTCAGCAATTCCACATCTAGGTTTTTAATCCAAATAATATAAGAACATTAATTCAAAAAGATATATGCACCCTATGTCCATAGCAGCACCATTCACTTAGCCAAGTTATGGAATCAACCTAAATGTTCATTGACAGATGACTGGATAAAGTTATGGTACATATATTCAATGTACTACTGGGTTATTTTTAAAAAGATAAAATTGTGCCTTTTGTGACAATATGGATGGAATTTGAGGTGACTGTGCTAAGTAAAATAAGAAAGTGAAAGACAATGACTAGTGGTTTCATTCATTTGTGGTATATAAATATCCAAAGAAAGCAATCTGACAAAACACAAAAAGTAACTCTTAAGGGTATAAAAAAATATATGGTGATTACCAGAGAAGAAGAGGAAAGGAAAGAGGAGGTAGAGGTGGGGATAACTGTAGTAGTGGAATGGAACTGGAGCTTTGGTGGCGGTGAATAGTGAAGGAAGGGCACAAATACAAGGGTGAAGTGGTACTCCCAAAATTACATCATTTTATAAATGAATTGTGAATCAATGAAATTTTAATAAAAAAATAAAAGATTTCAGAAACAAGTTTAAGAAGGAAAGGTAACAAAAACAGGATTCTCTCAATAATTTTGGTAAAGGCTATAACAATAATAATGGCAAATATTTACATAGGACCTAGTAAGTGCTAGATTCTCTTCAAAATGCTTTACATGTAAACTTAATTTGGTCCTCAAAACAAGCATTGGTACCATTATTCTATCCATACATAGTTGAAGAAACAGACATAATGAGGCATCAGAATCCTGAGGCAACCAGCTGCATAGCCCCTTCATATATGTTGATAATATGTAATATTATCATATTATATTATATAATTTCCATCATGTAACATGAGATTATGTTAAATATAAGCAAATATATATTATAGTAGGGCCTCCCTGGTGGCGCAGCGGTTGAGCGCTGCGCTGTGGAGCTGTCAGCAGCAGCGACGCGAGTTCGACGCCCAGCCGGGGAGAATCCCACATGGTGCGGCAGACCTCTCCTGCCTCGCCCGCTGCTCCCCTCAGCAGTGTATTTCTGATCTGCCTGTTCTGCTCCCCGTTCTGTCTCTGGTGAACCCTCTCGCCGCCCCACGCCTCTGGCCTGTACCCCAGCTTGTATGTATAAATAAATAAATCTTTAAAAATATATATATATATATTATAGTAAAGAATGCAATAATATAATATTGAATGACAGACAAAATTGGCAAAATTAAAGGTTTTTTTCACAATAGAGAACCATAACATGGGTACAGAATTTATATTGTTAATGATATCAATGAATGTTGGTGATACTTGCCAGTCATGTCAGTTTATCAGGTGTTGGAGACTTAAGCATAATAAAACAGGCTGACTTTTCCTGAATGTATTAATGATGCAGACGTCCATTCAATAAAGCCATGAATGAATAGGAAAAAAATGCAATTATCTCCAAGGCTTTCAAAGACTTAACACATTTTCCTGTTGCCACAAGATACTGAATGGATGGACCAAAAACTATTTTGCTGATTAGCTCTATTATATACTGGTACCTAAAAGAAGCAACACTTTTTTTTAATTCAAAAAGGATTATTTTAAGATAACAAAGCTATTCTAAAGCCGGAAACCTCTATTCTGAGAAGAAAGAATATCTGGTAACATTTTTGTTATCTTCCTTCCAACCATGTTACTCCTTTGAATAGCTATGGATAGAGTATTACAGGGCATAGAACTGTCAATACAGAGGAACTTCATAAAGGGTTAATCTAATTTTTAAGTGGTAAATAATGTTTTCAATCTATATTGTAACATTAAACATTTTAATATTTCTTATAATTGAAATTATATTAAAATAGAGTAATATGTTCAGTTATCCACATTTCTCCAGTTAATCACTTCTTACTCTTTACTTATATCTCAGTTAACAAAGCATTGTGTGAAAAGTTATTGTATATATGTATCCTATATTATGCAATGTACTCCTTAAATATAGAAGTTATGTTCTATTTTGCATAAAACACTGAAAATGTTACATGTACATTTTACAAATGAACAAACATGAAGAATACACTGGAATTACATTTAAACAAGTGTCTTTTGATGGTGACAATGACAAAGATTTTATATTCTTTTGTATAAGAACTTTCCAAAACATAGAGACACTCTTTAAGTAGTAAAAGAATAATTTTCTTTGAAATTCATTAATAAATCTAAAGACAGATAAAAGAATAGATTAAAGCCTCTCTTTTTCTTTATCCTTTTCCTCAATAAGCCTGTCATTTTAAAATGTAAAATAAATATTGAAGTAGAGAAGAAAATTGACACGGTCAGTAGCATTTGTGTAATAAATATTACATAATGCTTTGATTACCTAGAGTAAGTTTAAAATTCTGATAACACTAATAAAGGTGATCATTTTTCTAGAGCAATATTTTTAAACCTCGGTTACATATGCAAAATACCTAGTAACTTTTTTTAAAATTCTGAAATTCAGTCCTCATTCTCAACGGATTCTAATTTAATTAATTTGGGGTTAGTTCTTTAAAAAAATTTCCCAGGTTATTTTAATGTGAAACCAAGATTAGAACCACTATTCTTTTAAAATCAAAATTTTAAAAAAAATCAAAATTTTGAAGTATAATTTACATTTAATAAAATTTGTCAATTTTAAGTATGCAATTCAATAAAACTTGACAAATGAATACAGCCATGTAACTACTACCATAATCATGATGCAGAACATTTCCATCACCCAAATAAGTTTCCTCATGCCCCGCTCCCCTTTCCCTGAGCAACCACTGGTCTACTTTTTGCCACGATAGCTTACGCCTCTCAAAAATTTCACATGCATGTACTCCTTTTGCTTTGGCTTCTTTTACTTCACATAATGCTTAGCTATTGGTAATTTTTCTTTTTTATTGGTGAATAGTATTCTATTATATGGCCATCCACCAGTTGCTTGTTTCTAGTTCAACTCTATTCTGAATAAAGCTGCTCTAAATATCCAAATTCAAATCTATATGAACATATGCTTTCATTTTTCTAAAGTAAATCCCTAGGAATAGGGTTAATGATTCTTATGAGTAAGTGTATGATTAGTCTGATAATAAATTGTTTTCCAAAGTGACTGTCATTTTAGATTCCTATCAGCAATGGACGGGAATTTTAGTCGCTCCATATTCTTGCTAACACTTGATATTATCAAACTTTTTTTTTTTAATCAGACTTTTTCTTAAGCCATTCTGGTGTATGTATACTAGTAGAATGTCCCTGGTTTTTAAAGTGCATGTCCCTAAAAACTAAATGATAAGTATACAGATAACTTCCTAAAGCAAGAAAACCACCAGGGAGAAGGGTATTTCATCTTTTGATTCAGTAGTGTATTTAGAAAGAAGGTAACAATGTTATACTTTCCTGAGTATTAAATTCATCACTCCATTATAATAAGAAACAAGCAAATGATTAAAAACATATGTACAAAAACATATGTAAACAAACAAACTTTTCAAAAACAGATTTCAGAGAAACTCTTAGAGTCAAGTATTCACTCAATTTATAACCTCCTGCCTATATAAATATAGCAACATAATATAGTTCTTAGAAGCTTAGGTTTCAGGGTCCATTCCCGGTTTGTATTCTAAGGTCGGAAAATACAAATTATTTTGGGAAACTTTCCACCAAACAGATAAACAATATACTGAGTTTTACATGAAACATATGACTAAAAATTAGTTCTATTAACAAATCAAGAATTGGTTAAAAATAAGTTTCAAGGGTATTTTTTTAATCTATGTAATGTTTTAAAGGTCAGAAACGTCCAGATATTACAAAATGCCAGTATATCTCCTAGGTTCCAGTTACATATAAATCAAGAAATACATCGATACTAAATAAGTATTTTAAAAGTTATGTAACAATTTACTCATTCATTCCATAAACATTTACTGAGTATCAACTTAAGGCATGTCACATTATACATACTAAGAGGGAGAACAATTTTTCTGAATACTGAGAACCAAAAATCAATCAGTTGACTTATATACTATTATGAAAAGTATCAGAGTAACTTATCATAAGACAATATAAAGCTAATATTTAAGTGAGTATAATTCCCTTGGCATAAGATTGATGAGAGGCTAAAAATGGCCAAGACAGACGCTGCCTATGTCAGAAAGAAATTAGCCTATAAATAACAAGGTAAAAAAAAAACCTCATAAAAGTAATCTGGAATGAAAAATAACCTATTTCTAGGCCTCCCCGGTGGGCAGCAGTTAAGCGCTGCGCTGCGGAGCTGTCTGTAGCAGCGACTTGAGTTCAACCTCCGGCCGGGGAGATTCCCACATGGCAAGGAAGACTTCTCCTGCCTCCCCCGCTGCTCCCCTCAGTAGTGTATTTTGGTCAATTTGCCAGTTCTGCTCCCCACTCTGTCTCTGGTGAACCCTCTCGCTGTCCCTGGCCACTGGCCTGTACCCCAGCTTGTATGCATAAATAAATCTTTTTAAAAAAACCCTATTTCTAATATCAAATACTAACTCTAAAACATATTAACTTGGGGTTTGGAAACAGGGGTGAAGATATGGGTCATATGTTTCCAGGGTTACCTGTTTCTAAAGATGTGTGTGTATTATATGTGACACACATGAAAAAAGCATGTTATAAGTCCCACAGTAATCTGTTCAACCATGCATGTATACAGTGAGTGTTGTATTGCAGTCATCTTTTTTTTATAAAGAATAGCAGGTTTAACTTTTAAATAACCATTTATTTGTTTTAAAAAGTTTCAACATTAAAAATGTTGATTTTTTAAAATATATTTTTATTGTTATTTATGTTTTTTACATTTTGTATTCCCCTTGGGTAACCCACCACCAATTCACCCGTGATCCATCTCCATGGTCCTTTGTGTCCTTTTCTACTCCATTTTGTGCCCTTATCCTCCCCTCCCCTCCCTCCCCCCTCTTCTGTCTCCTATTTGGTTTCTTTACAGTCCTGTTATAAGTGAAACCATAAATGTTTTTAATATTCCGATATGGCTGTATCCTTATAAAATAGCCATTTGAAGACACAGTCACAAGGAGAATGCTATGTGATAGAGAAAACAGAGATTTGAGTTATGCAGTTTCAAGTCAGGCAATGCCAAAGATTTCTAGCAAACCACCAGGAGCTATGAAGAAGCAAAGACAGATTCCCCTACAGGTTTCAGAGGGAGCATGGCCCAGTGGATACCTTGCTTTCAGATTTCTAACCTCTGGAATATTAAAATAATAAATTTCTGTGGCTTTAAGACACCTAATTTGTGGCAAGTTGTTACAGCAGCCATAGGAAACTATATCAGCATTTTCAGTATTGCTCTTATGCATTAATATACTGACATACGAATGTCTTAGTTTTTTTAAATCATCTTTTAAAATACAATGATATTGTACTTTACAATACAAAATGATATTTTGGGGTATACTGATATTATACATTTGAACATATATATGTGTATATACATGTATATTCATATAGTTATCACCATAATAGGATATTGAGCATTAATTTTTAAGTCATTGTTGAAGCAAGAGGAATGAAATTGTTTCACATAGCTTCATATAGGCATAAATAAATTTCTCATCTTTTCACTTCAAAATTCAGACTATGGACTCACACTTCAATAATATATTTCTTAATTCCCACAATAGAGATAACCTCTAAAGTAAAATCCATTATCTTCAGTTTGTTCATTAAAATCTAAAGCTCTACCCTTGAGAAAATCACCTTCAACAAGAATTCATTAAAAGCTTTCTTTCATTTGAAGAAATTAATAAACCACCATTCTTCACACAAAGCAGATGGTCAACACAGAGATACATACATGTTGTAACACTCATACTACTTAATGCTATCAGTTTATTATATGCACAATCATGGGGTTTTCCCCACATCTATCTAATATCACACACAAATTAAAAACTCAGGCCACCCTCTCTCTTTTTTATGACACAGAGAAGTCCATTCTTAACATTTACTATTCAACATTTATTGAACATTAAGATGTGTGTGTGTGTGTGTGTGTGCACACGTGTGTGTGTTTGTAATGTGTTTGGGTGGAAAGAGTGCTTAAAAAACTGTGATTTTAAAACTTGGTTAAGTTTCTATCCTAAAAAAAGGTTACCATTTATTCATTAAAGGTACACAGCTCCCTTCTGGCTGGAATATCTTAAATATAAATTTTGAAGACATAGTCACACAAGGAGAATGCTATGTGACAGAAAAAACAAAGATTTAAGTTATGCAGTTTCAAGTCAGGCAATGCCAAAGACTGCCAGCAAACCACCAGGAGCCATGAAGAGGCAAAGACAGTTTCCCCTATAGGTTTCAGAGGGAGCATGACCCTGTGGATACCTTGGAATATCTTAAATATATATTTTTTTCCCACATGAAGTTTTATTATTTCATATCTAAGTTACATACAATGTTACAGAGCTTTTTAGGTGAAGGACATGCTTTGCTCCCCCACATGGTATCAAAGCAAATTACATGTATTTGTATATACACATATATATATATATACATGTCAATAACTATAATATTTGATACTGCTGCATTTCACCAAAGCTGTTCTATAGATGAATTCCACAAATATTTATTAAGTGTTCATAATTAAAAACTAACTACTTGTTATTTAAGTTATGTATAACTTCCAGAAATGGACCTTTTTATTAATGACTTTGTATTGTACTTCTTGCACATGTTAGATAATCCAAGGACAAATTACGTATTTATTAGGAAATGTGTAGACTAAAAATATGGGATTTTGTTGAAATCAACTGTCAGAAATTTTCTACATAAATATTTATGTAAGTCAGACATACCAACACTGAAGGCCCCTGTACGTCTTTAACCAATTTTCAAAAATTTAAATAATACATATACTATTAGATACATTTCTGCATTAAAGAGAGAAAAGCTGTTGCTGGTTCTCTTTACTCAATCAATTCTGATTTTGCTGAGAAGGCACAAACCTCCTTTAAATTCTACCAAATATAGAGAGTAACTTAAAACATGATGGATAGCAAAAAAGAGCCAACATCATAAAATTATTTGTAAATTAAAGTTGTCCCATTCTTCTACCATCTGCAGACTTCTAAACAAGTATTTTCCCAAGGTTTATACTACTGCTGTTTCCATGAACTTCCTAAACAGGTTAAAAATGCAAATGCTTAAATCTGAACTCTATTTCCTTCATAACACTGAGAGGTCAGACTGTAAGTCTATTCACACAGCTTCAAACTTACAGATGCCCAAGAAAAGACTAATTTGCAAATTTCCCTTTTAAACGAAACAGTTCTGATTCACTACTCTTATGTAAAAGTAATGTATTCATTGAGCATAACAACCTATAGTTTTCATTAGTTTACATAAATCCGGGAAAGTTTTAGTTCTGATTCAAAATCTGATGTTTTCTACAAAATATTTGCTGTTCAACCAGTCCATAATTACCATTACCGATTCTATGTGGGAAGTAATCAGAAGCTATCAAATTTAATATACATACTCTTCAAATAAGTTTTTCTGTTGTTTAGTTCATTTTGTTTCAAAATTTTCATTTTATGTTGTGCTATAGTCTTCATGTTTCTTAATCTTTTAGTTTCTTTAAATTTTATTGTTTGACCTTTTTTTCTTCATTTAAATCCCCTTGTAATCTTTACTTTAAAAGGATGTTGTTATATAGAAATACCCTAACTTTTCTAAAGCATTACCCTGATACTTTCCTAAAGCATCAGGTTCCAGTAACTTCACAATTCTAAAGTTAAAATGAGGCTTGGAAACACACAGATTTTTTAATTAGCACCACTTAGTAATTAAGTAGAGATTAAAGTGAAGTTATAAACTGAAGAGCATGATCATTATCTCACTATATAGAAATCATTTTCTCTCTCAAATCCTGGCAATACACTATAAAACCTGTCATCTGGGTTAAGTGAAATACTCACAACATTAAGTTTAAAAGACCGGTGTGGGGGAGAGAGGGAGGCAGTAGAAGGAGAGGTCAGTGGTTTATGGTGCACTATGGGTGCTTTGGTAGGGGGAAAACTATGGTGACCACACCTGAGGGGAGAAACCCTACATTGTGAAAAAACAAAGATGTAAAATAATCCCATTAATTGCCATTAATTAAAAAATAGCAATAAAAGATGAGGGATGACTCTCTAACTTTACATATTAAAGGTGATTCATGCCAAGATACAGAACTCAAAATGATACATAATGGAATATCCTCTTCCACAAAGCATAGTATAAATTAAGGTCAGAAAAACAAAGGTTACACAGCTCATGGTTCTCAAATAGCATTACCTAAAAGCGATTAATTCATTCTCCTATATACATCTACCACATCCAAAGTGAAAATCAGAAAATAGTCTTTTACGTCTTTTCTCCAGTCCCCAAAACTACCACACAAGAGCTCATCACCCCAATAACTATTTCAACTGTCATAAAAGAAAAATATGATTTAAACATGACCTGAATGACCCACAAAAACTGATTTCATTTGTAAATTGACTGTGTAGTCACTTTCAAAATATGTACCTCCTTAAAATTCTTCCTCAACCTCATTTGCCCCCTCAAGTTTGAAAATTCTTTCAAATCCATCTCTTACCATAAAATGAACACTTAAATTGACACTTTTCAATTTAAAATATTAAAATAAGAATCTTAAAAAGTAACTGATCTAAACTCACACAAAGAATAAAGTTAGCAGACTAATAGAGAAATGCCTGCATTTATTGCCATGACTTCATTACTAAAGCTGTACACCTTCATTATGTTTCTGCAATTCATTCTTTCAACAAATACACAAAGGACTAGCCTCTTTCAAATAAACAGAACTTTTTCAATCTATTGTCATTGTATCTTAGTACTAGATTAATTTATAATTCACATTCGCAAAGCAAATTGTGGTATATTGTTGTTTTAAAAAGAAACAGATTCCATGTTTCTGAATACTTAGAAGTTGATTACTTTATATGAAACACAATGTACTACTCTTAAAAGGGAAAAAAATTAAATGTGTTCATTTTATCTGAGAGAAGACAGTTAGATGTTAAGGGTGCCTGTGTATGTGTGTTCCTGTGCTTGTCTAGTTCTAAAATCAGCCTCTCTTAAACTCCTTTCAAAAATCACTTTTTTCCAATAAATATGAGCATATGCTGTACAATGAAATGCGTAGGTAATGTGCACTTCCAGAATGTTATAATAGTCCAAATAGAAAAAAAATCAGTGTTTTAATTTTCCAAATAGCAAGTCAATGTTAAACAATGTCATTTTTCTTTCTCCTGATTCTACAAATCAGGAGTCCTGTATTTTCATATTTCATAAGAGTAACAAACTGACTAGAAGCCCTGGAGGAGTAAAAGAATGAGAAATTATTTTTCATTTTCCCACAAGCAGAAAGATAAAACAATAGCTAATACGAAGACTTGTTAAATGAGAGGCGTTTGAAATACCCAACGTGACCAGCTTTTGATTTACCCCAGTCTGACAAGGAAGACAGACCCCACCCCCACTCCAGATTGTATGGCTTTTTTTTTCCCCCTTGGTGGGGGTGTGGAGAAGAGAAGCTGTCACATTTCCATCTTCGGTTATTGTTAGTCTGCAGCCTAGATTCCTACGTATCATTGGTCCAGGGGAAAAGGTATTAAAAGCAGACAATCAAAACTGTCTGAAATGCACACTATTTTGTTGGGGTTTTTCCAATTTTAAAGTTAATTATACCCAGCTTCAATCTGCTAAGACTATAGCTTGCCTTTGACAGCCTGTCCCTCAAACGTTCCCTGTAAAACCGCTTGCTCCAGATTCACTAACATTTCTCTCTTCTCTAAACTTAAATTAGAAAAATGCATTTCCGAAATTATTACATCCGAAAAGACAAACCTCCCCATCCTGGTTCGCTTGCAGTGTGGGAAGTAGAATGAAGAGTAAGAAAGAGACCTATTCGATATCCGAACAAAAAGAAAAAGGGATAGAGGGCCAGTGGGCGAAAGAGCAGCAATGGACCTGAATGAAATGTTGAGAAAAGTTTTTTCTGTGACTTGTTTGTCCCTCGACAGGGGAACAGGAGTTGGGTGGAAAACCGGGTCTCGGCCCAGGTGCAGACAGAGGCACCTGCGGGAGAGAAGGTCGGGGACCGAGAGCAGCGAAGCGAGCACCTACCGACTTGCAGCACGTTCTCCACGGAGCCGCTGTCCAGCAGACGAATGCCCCGGCGGAACGGCAGCCCCTCGCCGCAGCCGGCCACTCCGGCCCCAGCGCCCAGCCCGGGAGACGCCCCCGCCGCGGCGGCCCCGGGGGCGGAGCCGGCCGGAGCGGCGGCCCCGGGGGGTGGCGGCGGCCCCTCCTCGGCCGGCAAAGCCCCCACGGCGCCGCCAGCCGCGCCGGCGCCGGGGCCGCCCCGGTACTGGAAGCTGGAGTACATGCAGATCTCCCGCTCATTCCGCGGGAAGGACCAGTAGACGATGCGGCGCTGCACGGGCTCTGGGATCCTCTCGAAGCGCTCCTCCACCCGCTCGTACGCCCACTTTTCCGCCACCGTCTTGGCGGCGCAGTCCAGCAAGGACTCGGGCTGCAGGTGGGGGCGGGCCCCCGGGGGCAGGCAGCCGCCGCCGACTCCCCCCACCCCACCGCCGACTGCCCCAGGAGAACCGCGAGGGTGGTGAGCCTGGGGGCTGAGCCGCGAGCAGAGCCGCTTGGCCGGAGAGACCGGCGGCGAGAGCAGCTCCTCTCGCTCACCTCCTTCCGCCATTGCTGGGGACTGACTGACTGAGGCGGCGGCAGCGGCGGCGGCGGCGGCGGCGGCGGAGGCACCGGCTGCGGCGGCGACCCCGGCCACGGCCACGCGCCCCGCGCAAGCGCCCAGCTGCGGCGCCGAGGGGCGGGGCAAGCAAACCCGCGAGCCCGCCGGCCCGAGTGGGGAGCCTGGGCAGGTCCGGTGCGCGCGCCGCGGGGGCCGACGGGCGCGGCCTGTGGACGGGCGTGAGGCGGCGCGCGCTGTCCGGGCCGCTGAGAGCTTGCAGAGGGCGGGAGCGAGCGCGGGCCGGCGGCGCGCGCCAGGCGCAAACAGCCCAGAACGCGCACCGAGCGTTCGCTAGGGGGCCGACGGCCACTTGGGGGAGAAGAGCTTGGGGCACCCTCGCCAGGCTGCGCGCCTCCAATCCACCTGCCGCTGGATCAGAGGACGGTGGACAGTGCGGCCAAGTGAGATGGTCCGGCCGCGAAGCATCCGAAAGCTGCCTCCGTGAGGTAGTAGACTTGCGGGCACCCGGAAGAAGGAAAGCCCCAAATCAGGCTCCTCTGATAGACTGATAAAACTAACAAGAGAGCGAAGGAATTGCAGAAAGATGCTAGGAAGACACTAGGGAAAAATCGGAAAGTTCGACTGATGAAAATTCTCACACAAGAACAAGGCAAAATAGTCTGCGGTTCCCTCCAGAGCCACGCAGAGACGCACCAGCCTCTGTCTGGACAATGAGGCGCTAAGATCTCACGCCCTCATCCGCTGCCGGGTTTTGGGTTCTGGAGGATTTAGCACCTTGCATTCTAGGAAACAAAACACTTTCTTTGTGTGTTTTTTGGTAGAATTCTCTGATCCCCTGCCTTAGGTCTGAATTAGGTCCTTTATTCCTCCCCCCTGCCAGCTCAATCTGCTACATCTTCATATAATAATATGTTTTACATATCTTTTTTATGTATTTGCTTAATGTCTGCCCAACTAACTAAACCCAATGAGAATGAGCATCATTTCCATTTTCTTCACTTTCATTCATCCTCAATGCTCAAGAAAGGCTAGAGCCTTTCCCTGCATAAGCAACAGGGAGTTGTAAGTCACTATCTGTTGCTCAGTCAAGAAGCTCAAATTATTTTAGATTTGCTCGCAAACTAATCTCTACAACTTTAAAATGCTCCAATAATTCCATTAAAAGAGATCCTTGAATTGCATTCTCTCTTCATGAACAAGATCTGTAGTATAAAGTAAGACTATGAAAGGAGTAAATGATTGGAGACAGACTGGACCCACACTAATTTGAATTTGCTATAATCTCAGAATTAAAGACCACAGACTACAAAGAACTGGGTGTGAATCACACTTGCTACTTGTGTGATGCCAATCACGACTCAGTTAAATCATTTGTAAAGGTAAACTAGTAATTATGCCTATATATATAACTATCGTAAGAATTAGAAATAATTCAAATTGGGTGCTTATTCAATGTATTCAAGATATTTTTTAAAAACTAGAGAAATTTAAAATAGCAAAATGGACAGACCAAAAAAACAATACATGGCAACTTAAGACCTCAAAAGTATATGGAATCACAAGGAGAGAAAAACTCCAAAATGCAACCACAAATCCATGAAAGATTGCATTTCCCTATCAAAGTTCAAAACTGGTATAATAAAGAAATTCAAAGAGATATAAGAAAACTCAGGCAAGTCAGTGTGGTACAAGAAATAGAAAAGGTAATCAAGAAATATGGCAAAATTTAGAAAAACAAATCAATGACCTTATAAGTAAAATGAGTGAACAAAAGCTATAAATTGAAGCTTTAAATAAGAAAATAAGAGAGACTCAGAGTGTAAAGAACTCAATAAATGAGATCAAGAGCTCTAAAGAAAGCTAAGGAAGTAGAATAGACCAAGTGGAGGGATGAATCTGTGAGCTCAGGGATAGAGATATGCAAATAATTCAGGTGGAAGAAGAAAAGGAAATAAGATGTCTTTTATAAGTGAAGAAACACTATGAGAACTACCTGACTTCATTAGGAAAGGCAACGTAAGAATAATTGGTATCTCATAAAGAGAAGAGAACAAAGAGTTTATTCTAATAAATAAAAGTCTCGCAAGATGGCAGCAGAGTGAAGATGCTGGACTCATACAAACACACACAAGAGAACTGATACAGTTTTGTTGTTTCTACCTTGAGGGGGAAACTATATAAGGTACACAATAGGAACATCAAGCCAAATAAAAAAGGGTAGGAAAAACTCTAGGTGAATTTTGTTTAAAGTAATAATGGGGTAGTACAACTCACAAGAGGGAGGATAGGCTGTGGTGCGAGCTCCCTACAGCTACTGACTTGGGCAGACACCAATACTGGTGCTCCTAAGATCCAGAACTGCACTGGATAAGGGGGTGCATGAGCAGGCACCCAGGACAGAGGGTACATTGTGGGAGAGCTACAGAGGTGAAGGCACAGAGCAAAGACTATTGGCTTGGATATCATGCTCATCATACAGAACTGCTATCGCCTGAATAAGGTGAAAGCACCTGGACTTCCTTATAGAAGAGACTACTACTAAAGTCCAGGCTGAGATATCTGAAACACCTGTCACTTTCTCCACCCCCTCCACTGGCTGAGACCTTCAAAACACCTGCCATCCCCTATTCCAGACTGAGATATAAAAAACACTCATGGGGCCTCCCTGGTGATACAAGGGGTTAAGTCTCAATACCATGAAGCTTTCAGCAGCCACTGCAGCACAAGTTTGATCCCCAGTTAGGGAGCTAACCCACATGGCACAGCAGACTTCTCCTGTCTCAACTGCTGCTCCCTTCAGCAGTGTATTTCAGTCAATCCGCCTATTCTGCTCCCCACTCTGTCTGGTGAATCCTCTCACCTCCCCCCACATCTCTGGCCTACACCCCAGCTCCTGTATGCATAAATAAATAAATCTTTATAAACAAACAAAGAAACCACTCATGACCCTCCACGAAGAAATGCTTTACAACAGGAATTTCAAATTCCTGAGTCTACCGGAGGTAATCCTTTGATGCCTATTGCTCTGATACTCTACTTGTTGGTTCCAGTTTTCCAAGTATTCCAAAGAAGTACAAAACAACAATTGAAAGTATACCCTTACTAAAACCCATACAAAATCAAAAATGAGGAGACAGAAAAACACAATACAAATGCTAGAACAAAAAACCCTGAAAGAATCCATGACTTAGTGGAGTTGCAGAGCAAGTCAGAAGGTAATTCAGAGCAACAGACCTGGCAATGCTGATGGAACTCAAAAAACAACAGAGGGTATAACAATAACAGAATAACTAAAATGAAAATATGAGGCAACTATTGTACATTCAGAAATAATGGACTTAAGAAACACTATAGCTATCTTTTAAAATACAATTATGGGGCCTCCCTGGTGGCGCAGCGGTTAAGCACTGCACTGCGGAGCTGTCGGCAGCAGCGACGCGAGTTCGACGCCCAGCCAGGGAGATTCCCACATGGTGCGGGGACCTCACCTGCCTCGCCCGCTGCTCCCCTCAGCAGTGTATTTCCTTCAATCTGCCTGTGCTGCTCCCCACTCTGTCTCTGGTGAACCCTCTCGCCACCCCACGCCTCTGGCCTGTACCCCAGCTTGTATGTAAAAATAAAAAATAAACCTTTAAAAAAAAAAAATAAATAAATAAATAAAATCTTTTAAAAAAGAAAAATTAAAATGCAATTATGAGCCTTCATAGCAGACAAACAGAAGCAATGGAGAGAATTGATAAACTTGAAAATACAACACTGGGGAACAGAAGAATAGAATAAGATAGAGAAAAAATAATTTAGAGAATGAAAACAGTGTAAGAACTCTCTGAGACAACTTTTTTTTTAAAGATTTATTTATTTATACATACAAGCTGGGGTACAGGCCAGAGACATGGGGCGGTGAGAGGGTTCACCAGAGAGAGAGTGGGGAGCAGAACAGGCAGATCAGAAATACACTGCTGAGGGGAGCAGAGGGCAAGGCAAGAGAGGTCTGCCGTGCCATGAGGGATTCTCCCCAGCTGGGCATCGAACTCGCTGCCAACAGCTCCACAGCGCAGCGCTCAACCGCTGCGCCACCAGGGAGGCCCCCTCTCTGAGACAACTTAAGAGAAATAATATACATAACATGGAGGTCCCAGAAAAAGAAAAAAAGAAATGCACAGAAAAGCTATTCAAAGAAATAATCACTGAAAACCATCTCACTCCGTGAAGTGAAACACAAGTTGTGATCCAAGAGGCCCAAAGAGTTCCAAACAAAATAATGCCAGATAAACATACACCAAGACATATAATAAAGTTGTCATTAACCAAAGATGAAGCCAGAATACTGGGCCTCCCTGGTGGCGCACAGGTTAAGCACAGCACTATGAAGCTATCCAGAGCCACTGCAGCGTGAGTTTGATACCCGGCCAGGGTGATTCCCGCATGGTGCAGCAGACCTCTCCTTCCTGGCCTGCTGCTCCCCTCAGCAGTGTATATCAGTCAATCGGCCTGTTCTGCTCCCTGCTCTGTCTCTGGTGAGTCCTCTCACCAACCCACATCTCTGACCTGCACCCCAGCTCTTGTATGCATCAATAAATAAAATAAATCTTTAAAAAAAAAAGGCAGAATACTAAAATTATTAAGAGGAAAAAATGGGTAACCTATAAGGAAACGCTAATCACACTATCAGGATATTTTCAACAGATACATTCCAAGCAGAACGGGACAGGAAAGAAATATTCAAAGTACAGAAAGAAAAAGACTTCCAGCCCAGAATTCTCTACCCAGCAAGATTAACAATCAAGACAGAAAGAAGAGAAAGGAACTTCACTGAAAAGAAAAAACTAAAATAATTTATCAACACTGAGTCACATATGAAAGATATCCTAAAGACTTTATTAGATTATTATGAAGCAACAGAACAATGACTATCAGACAAAAGGCACCTCAGTTACTTAACATGGTAGAGGAGGAGAAAAGTAACAATGTGATCCATTAAAACCAGAAAGAGATCAGGTAGTGCAACAGGTCACACAAACAGATTATCGTTTACTAACCTAAGTAGACCCCTCAAACAAAAAAATAAAAGAAGTAACACATAAGACAGTAGAAATGAAACCTAATCAAAAAATAATAGGAATGAAAAAAATTAAAAAGATAAACAACAATAAAAATAACAGGGCCTCCCTGGTGGCACAGCAGTTGAGCGCTGCCCTGTGGAGCTGTTCAATGCCCGGCCAGGGAGATTCCCACATGGCACAGCAGACTTCTCCTGCCTCGCCCGCTGCTCCCCTCAGCATTGTATTTCCATCGATCTGCCTGCTCTGCTCCCCACTCTGTCTCTGGTGAACCCTCTCGCTGCCCCACGCCTCTGGCCTGTACCCCAGCTTGTATGCATAAATAAATCTTTAAAAAAAAAAAGACACAGTGTCTGTCTAACAGACATCTACAAGTGTACCCCCAAAACTGCTGCATACATTATTTTTCCAAGTGCACATGGAATATCTTCAAGATTAGACCAAATCTCCAATTGATGAATGGATTAAAAATATGCAGTGCATAAATACCACGCAATATTATATAGTCATAAGAAAGGATAAAAATGCAGCCCTTTACAACAAAATGAAGTGGGTATTTAAAAATTACATGTAGCAAAGCAAGTTATAATAAAGCAAATATTAGGCATTCATATAGAGACAATTCAACAATGTAAAAAACACTTTCAAAAACTACTGTACATCAACAAACATCCTGAGGGTCTGATGTTAAGAAGCAGAGGGACAAGGAATGGTGGTCATTCCTTGGCAGGGGAAAAAGAAAAAATCCTCACTAAAATACTAGCAAACTGGGGCCTCCCTGGCGGCGCAACATGTTAAGTCTCAGTCTATGAAGCTGTCTGCAGCCACTGAAGCATGAGTTCAATCCCCGCCCAGGGAGCTTTCCCCATGGCGCAGCAGATCATCCTGCCTTGCCTGCTGCTCCCCTCAGCAGTGTATTTCAGTGGATCTGCCTGTTCTGCTCCCCACTCTGTCTCTGGTGAATCCTCTCACAACCCTACACCTCTGACCTTCACCCCAATTCTTGTATGCATAAATAAATAAATATTTTTTTAAAATACTAGCAAACCGAATTCAACAATACATTTAACAGAATTATACATCATGATAGAACAGGATTTATTCTAGGCACACATGGATGGTTCAACATACACAAATCAATAAATGTTATGCACATTCACAATATAAATGTGATGTGATGCACTGAATATAAGGGTTTTTTTTTCACATCTTCCCTCCATTAGTCTATGCTTTATACTTAGCACATAGTAGATCCCCAATATATGTTTCATGAATAAATGAATGTTCTGGCTGTGGTGTGCAGAATCTATTTGAAGGGGAGGAAAGGGAGGCTTAGAAAAATCTTAGGAACCTGTTCGAATAATCTGATCATGAGATATTAGTGGCTTCAATTCAGATAACTGCAGGAAGAGAAAATTTTTTCTTGAATAAAGAGTTTCTGCCCTATTGTTCTAAAAAAATGATAAAATAGCATTTATTAATATCAATACTGTACATTAGAGTAACGGTAATTTTTTGATAGACTATAAGGCTATCTATGCTTTATGTTTTTGCTACACTTGCCATTTAAAAACAAATATAAGTAAACCACTGTTTGTAATGCATTATAAGTTAAATATACATTGTTTAAGATAGTTTGGATACTAAGACTAGAAAAAATCATATGGGTCTGATCTGGACTGGGAATTGATACAGAGGAAGTTGCAGGAGGAGGAAGAGGCAAGGACATCTAATAAAAATGATACTTAAAACTGATACAGTGTTTAACAGTTTTCAGCTGGGAAATAAAGCATTATTGAAGAAAATTCACTGAATTGTGCTGCCCAAAATTACTAATCTAATTCTAATTTCATTTGGACCCTACATGCTGCTTCAAAACCCTATTATTCATTCCTAATTGATTAGCACCTTTATCCCCATTTTACCTATGAAGAAAGGCTCAAGAAAAGCTGTGTCTTAAGGCACTAGCCAAGTGAGTGACAGAAATCAAATTCATATTGTTGAATTCTGAATCCAGCAAAACTTCATTTCTATACTATAGTTGTTTCACCCAGGAACTGAAGGATTATATAAAGATAGCATCAAAGTGACCATATATTCTTCTTCCTGGACAGGGATTCAAATTTGTTCAGATATGGGTTATCAGAAGGATTAAGTTAGAATGGAATAAGCACTTAGATTTCTCAGTGAAGCATGAGAACCAATCCAATGGCAATAACAAAATTTGAAGAAGGGAAAAGAGGGCAAGAACAAGAGGAAGACAAAGTATAAGATGAGAAAGAAAAGGAAAAGCAGCAGTGAATCGTGGTAAGAAAGTCATAGTAATACTAGAAATATCAGCAGGTAGAATAATGAAACTAAAAGACCTTGTTGATATATGGAGTAAATACGGCATTCAGCATTGTTAGTAAGAACTATGTGAGGCAATCAGGCACATCTGCCAGTACTTTTTGTTTGCTGATGTTAGCATTATTGTTGTAATGCTTTGAACACAAAAGTCAACAAACAATGTGGAGCTTATTATATAGTTTGGGAAACAAACATTAAACAAATAAACATATAAATTCGTAAATACAGATAGTAATAACGTGGTATAGAAGATATTGGGAAATATGCAAAATGTGGCAGAAATTGCAAGCACTTTAGATTGAGAAGAACACAAAGAATGAGGTGAGAAATAACAGCAAAGATTGTAAAGGAAACTTCAGAAACCTTATGACAAGTTTTAAAATGCTAACTTAAGGAATCTGGATTCTCTTAGGTTGGCAGAGGGAAGCTGATAAAGATATTTTGAGCAGGAGAGCAGCATGACAAAAAGGCAATATTTTAGGAAGATTAATCACACAGAAGTGTGCAGGATGAATGGGGAGAGAATAAGAGTCTGGAAGCATAGGATGAGTTAGGAGCAAAGACAACAGTGTGAGAAAGATGTGATAAAGTGCTGTAGAGGACAACAGATATCTAAACATAGGGGCAAATAGAGGTTGAAATCCAGTCCTTTAGCCTAGCCATGCATCTAAAGATTTGCTTCTTGATGCCTTTCTCTAATTCTCACCAAAGATCACCTGGGCAGTGGCTCTGGCATTATACCGGTCTATTTTATCTCTCCTCTCTGGTGAGAAAATTGACCCATTTCAAAGAATCTGTGGGAGTCTAAAGATAGTTATTTTACAGCATTGCCATGACCTGGGTGAAAACACAAATACCAAAATCAATGACCAGGAAGAACACGTGACATTTTATAACTCTTTTGATGTCAGGAAAATTTTGAGACAAGCTTAAAAACAAATCCTTAAAATTGCATATGTGAAAAAATAAAATTGCATTCTTGAAATATTCTCAAACTCTCAGAAATGGAACAACAATCAGTAATGAAGTGGAAGTGAGACATCAGAGATGAGGACTTAGGTATCATTTGACAAGCAAACTAGACGCAACCCAGATGCATTTATTCCATGGAATTTATTCTACTTTCCATTTCAAAATAAAGAAGACCACCTGTGCTTGCTGAGAATGCTAACTCTGATATGGTATATGTATGTTAAGGAAGTCTATGTAAATAGAATTTCTTAATCTTAATTTCTGTTTTAAAATATTCTTTAACTTGGTTAATTCTGTGACCTACTTTCTAAGATGGCTATCCTAAATCTTCTTAAACAGGGCCTCCCTGGTGGCACAGCGGTTAAGCGCTGCGCTGCGGAGCTGTCGGCAATGGTGATGAGAGTTCGACGCCCAGCCGGGGAGAATCCCACATGGTGCGCAGACCTCTCCTGCCTCACCCGCTGCTCCCCTCAGCAGTGTATTTCTGACCTGCCTATTCTGCTCCCCACTCTGTCTTTGGTGAAGCCTCTCACCACTCCACACCTCTGGCCTGTACCCCAGCTGTATGTATAAATGAATAAATCTTTAAAAAAATCTTCTTAAACAAGAATCTACTTTAAGTAGAACTCACAGCCAGTTATTCATAAGATGAGCTGCCTATTCTACCAAAAACAATAGGTCATTGGTTTGGTCTTCTCCATCTGTCCTCCTTCCTATCTTTAAGGATCAAGCCATACACTCAGATCTCAGAAGCAATAAACTACTAATTGGCACAGTTCATCCCATCAACTTCCATAATCACTATTCTCTACACATTCAAACTTCCACCTAAGAAGACACAACTACTTTTTATACAAGTGAAGCTCTTACCCTCTCCCCAAAACAAAAAGACACATGGTCCAAACAGTTGTTAGATCCATCACTGATTATATTAATTATTCCTCAAATTCAGTCACAGTCTTAGCGAATATTCTGCTACCTAAAGTCACAATTGCAAAGCTAACTTCCTAGAAATCAGAATAGGAATGAGAGAGAAGATTAAAATTGTTAAATATGCAAATAAGTACACACATAACATGTGATGAGGAAATAGGCAAACCTACTACAGTCCTCATTTCTGTACCTGGTCATGCAGCCATAGTTAATGTCTGCGATGACATCGCAAAAACACACTAAAAAACATAACTTTTATGGTGGGGTAAATTGAAACTTCAATTCCAGAGGAGCTTCAATAGACCAGTCCTTTTTTGATTGCAATAGTCTTCTAAAACCTTTACTTTGGGTGCAGCAGTGTTAAAAGCAGGCCCCAGGGAATTCCCTGGCTCTAATATCATTCTTTTTGCTTCACTGTGTAGCAATAACCTCATTTTCCGATGATAATCAGAGGGTAAGTAACCACCCAATAAAGTAATTCTTTTATCTGCCCACTGGTTCAGTGACATAATGGTTCCATACAGTCAAAAGGAGTTTCATCTTCGAATTCAATGGAACCATTGTTAAATTCCCTGTTGGAAACTAAGACCTCTAGACCAATAGAACTCAAAGTAGCTGAAAGAGGAAGCAAAAATCTTGCAGTGGGTTTTTTAGGGGTTGATTACGCTGGTCAACAGTGAGATCGTTACTGACTTAAAAAGTCCCTAATCTGTACTATCTTGGTGTGCTGAACATGAATATAAACCTGAAAATTTTATTAGTTCTTGTTTTGAAGATATTTCATATAATTAATTTTATATGTTTCACCGTGTAAATTTACCCAGTAGGACTGCAACAACATCCTAAATCAGCCTAGAATGATGTAATATTGCATTGCATTGCATAATACCATCATACACACATCATTCAGAGTTGATTGCATCATTTTCTGATACAATGCAATACTACTGCCAGGCGGCTGCTGAAGTAAGCTGACGTCAGCAGTGCACTATTGAAAGCCCTGTTGGAAAGGCTGAGCATTGAAAATATTTCAGACTTTGTGCAAGATAGTTTAAGCTACTGTTCTATAGAACTGTTATTATTTTATCCATTTAGGCACAATACAGAACAGTCATGCCTCGAAAGTGTGTTAATAGCATGGACAATTTCTGCTCTATTTGTGGGGATGTGACATTTGCCAACCAGAAGAAAAGTATCACTTCTCAAGTGAAGAAGGCTTATCATCTTTACTTCGGATGCAAGGTTGGTGACCAAGACAAGCCTTGGGTCCCACATATATGTTGTGCTACATGGACAACACAGCTTTCACAGTGGTTCAATGGCAAAAGACCATCAGTGCCATTTGCAGTCCCCATTGTGGGGAGAGAGCCAAGCAAACACATAAATGACTGTTAACTTCTGCTTGGTTCCTCCTCTTTCTGGCAGAATAACAAAGCAAAAGAAATTGAGAATAGTCTACCCAAACATTCTGTCTGCATTGAGACCAGTTCCACATGGTGAGGGACTTCCTATTCCAGAACCTCTAGCAGAATATTCTCTTGATTCATCTGATGAGGACAAGGGTGAGCCGACCTGTTCTTTTCCTGTTCCATCAACGTGCAGTGGTCCAGATTTTCACCTTGGTGCATCATCAACCCCACACAGACTAACACAGGAAGAACTAAATGACCTGGTTCGTGATTTGGACTTATCTAAGAACAAGGCAGAATTGCTAGGACCGAGACTCCAACAATGGAATCTTCTAGAAGATGTCACAATTACTTTCTATCGAAAGTGCCTCCAGCAGTTGGAACCTTTCTTCAGTAAGGAAAGTACTCTGGTATTCTGTTCTGATATTGAGGGCCTCATGAATGCCTTAGAAATCACTCATGACCCACAAGAATGGAGACTATTTCTAGACTCTTCGAAACTGAGTCTTAAGGCTGTGCTTTTTGCACAATGGAAACCGTCTTCCATCTATTTTATTCCTGAACAGCTGTACAAGAGACAAGAGAAGAAATCTAAGTAGTCTATGACTTGATTTTTTACTGGTATTAACCATAGGCCTATTACTATTGGCATGCATTTTGTGATGTAAACATCAATTTATTGCAGATTAAAAAAAAAAACGAGAGCCCAAATTAGAATTTGACTGTCATATTTGTATTGAGCACATACTTATTGATAGGAAATGACTAATTTTATTTCAGTAACATGACTTCTGTAAAAAATTGTTGACCAGTGTTATTGGAGGAGGTACTCCCACTTCTAACCCTTGATATCCTGATTTTGGTAATGGGGGAGACAGCACCATATTATGGTCTCTGATTCAAAGCATATACTATGCAGTATAATACAGAATTCCATCCTTTTATGGTGTTGTCTCTTAAACTGATAATCCATAGTCATTCTTCAGCATTCATCCACTTTAGCCAAATAAGTATGTTAAATGCAGATGCAATAAGTATCTGCATCCCAGTATGTTTCAAGTGTTTGACAGTGGCACTAATATCTGCAGTGTCTGAAGTGAAGCAATATTACTTCTGGTCTGCTATTTTAGTGGTGGGCCCTTCGGTAGAGAGCTTTTCTACCACAATGGCTCTCATAAACATGTTTATTACCATTATACATTCAGGAAGTGGGGAAATAGCCAACTGGTCCCACCCTAACTTAAGCCAAGACTTCATCATCTACCAGCAATAGCCCTCACTGGGAGCCTCAGTGTCATTATGATCCCCAGTAATTATCATCAGTTTAGAATCAGTCTGTTAATGTCTGAAATGTCTGGATATTCCTTTTTTTCCAGTGCACAGCCACTGTAGCAAATGGGTGAAGGAGAAAGCTGGAGGAAGATTTATGATGCATTCAAGCAGCAATCAGCAGGATATTTCCTCAAGGGAAAGCAGCCTCCCATTCAATCAAGGGACTCTACATTTGTGTACTGGCTTAATTCTGGAAACTGGGTAGGGGCTATGACTCTCCATTATCAGGTTTTTGGCCAGAAGGTACGGAGAAGACTGTTCATCTTTTTCTCTCCAAGGAAAAGCATGATCAATTAGCTACCACCAAAGGTCACTACGGGCCAAACCATTCTTACCATTGATAACATCCCTGCTGCCCTTTACAGTAAACATACCCTTGTCTATTAGGGTCGAGTGCTGCCTCTTAAGCTCTGTCATTTGGATTCCAATAATTTCTGGAGAAATCAAGAGTTCATTTCAATGACATCTCACATGGTCATACATTTCCCACAAAAGGGAAATAACTACAGGACATCTCTACTGTATTTCTCAACACCTTAGCAACAGCTGTGTATTTCAGCCCTCCTTAGGAGTTAGAGTGAAGGGATAAGTTTGCACTTTGCACATGATAAACCTACTCTAACTTTCCTATCTAAGTCTTTGGATTCCTTTCTAACTTTATGCCAGTGAAGCTATGTTCTGCTCATTAAACATGGGCCACCAATAAGTTAATGAGTCAAAATTTTAGACAGCCTACCCTTTAAGCTGTTAAAGCCACCCCTATGTGCACAAGTTAATATATTAAACCCATAATCTCTACTAGGCAGCCTCCTATTAATGAATCTTCCTAGCCAAGTGTTATATTCTTTTATATTCTTCCTTCTTTGGTCTGACACCCTCAGAAGCTACTCCTGCACATGTTCCCAGGTTTCTGCTGACACTGTCTATATTAATGAAACCCTGTAATAGTTCATTTGGTATATTAGCTCCTCCTTCCTGGGTCATATTGTATTCCAGGCTCCCTAGAGCAAATTTGACCCTAGAGAAAGTTGACCTTACTTAGGGTTCTAGTGGCAACCAAGTGTAATTGTTGTCATTCTTGTTTAAGATGCATATCCCCTTGCAAGGTATCTCTCCCCAGTCAGGTTATTGCTAGGTTTTCAAGCAAAACAAGGCTAGTTTCCTAAGTCCTATCTTTTGGAGGTGATAGATATATTTAAGGTATAAGCTATAGTAATGTTTCATGTATATATAAGTATCTCTAAATTGGTCAAATTGCATATATTAAATATGTTCAGGTTTTTTTGTATGTCAATGGTATCTCAATAAAGTGATTTTAAAAAGAAATTTAGAAGAAAAAACAAAAAGGAACGTCATTGCCTTAGGGTTTGCCCACCCTTCTACCAGAGAAAGAAGGGGATAGGAGGTTTACTATCTCTCAGGAAATTCTCACCGCACCTCCTCTGGGCTGCTGTCACCACCTGAGGCAGGTGGCAGCAAGAAGCAGCCTTCACAGTCATTAACACACATTTCCTACTCTTGCCAATTATCCCCGCAAGTATTAGGTCATACTTTCTCAACTCAACATGACTTTTTTAAAAGCTGAAATGTAAGGGCATATAGACTTTATTTGAGAAGAGAGAAACTTTTAGGTTTTAATTTGCCTCAGTTGCTTTAGGAAGAAGACTCAGTTTTGGGCTAAAGGCTAAAATTTGCAGGAGAGGGGTTTAAGATTCTTCAGCAATCATCTCAGTAATAAGTAGTTACTTATAAAAAGTAATAAGTAATAAGGTATTTTAGGTCCAAATAGAAACGGAGGAATAGTGCTATGGAAAGCACAGCATTAAAAACATGATCAAATCAGATATGTCATATGAATTTCCTAGAGTGATCATTTATTTATGTAAGTTTTTTATTCTTTCTGTGCTAAGTGAGAGATCCAAGAAAAGAAAAATAGACAAGTAACATATTCATTAGAGAATATTTTTAAAACTTTTGCAATAAAAAGTGCATTTGGAATCTGTGAGTTGATTCTGTTCATCTCTTCTTTTTGGCTAATGTTACACTCAAAGATTTACACATTAGAGGAAGTAACTTTTCTGGGCCCCTAAACCATGTCATTTAGCTTTTCACATCTCTGTCACTAAACTGTGAATTAATTATGCTTCAAACTTTAAACCTAACTCTCTTAACTCTCTTACTTTTACCCACACAGATGTCCTTTTTTTTTTTTAAGATTTATTTATTTATGCACACAAGCTGGGGTACAGGCCAGAGGCATGGGTCGGTGAGAGGGTTCACCAGAGATAGAGTGGGGAGCAGAACAGGCAGATCCACAGAAATACACTGCTGAGGGGAGCAGCGGACGAAGCAGGAGAGGTCTGCTGCACCATGTGGGAATCTCCTGGCCCAGCGTTGAACTCGTGTCACCGCTGCTGACAGCTCCACAGGGCAGCTTAACAGCTGCGCCACAAGGGAGGTCCTAGATGTCCTTTTTTTCAACACACTACCAGTGTTGTGACTGAGTGCTGATCGTGAGGACATCGAAACTCCTTACTAGAAAATATCTAGGCAGCAAATCACTTTGTAGTTATATCAAATGCAGCTGCTTTTTAGGCCACCACTTCTATGAGAATCAATGTTTTAAAATATAGGTGGAAGATATATTCACACCTATTTAAAAAAATCACTATCTCTTTCTTCCCAAGAACAAAAGCTCAGAGCAAGTAAAAATCCAGAAATTTACACATTAGTACAGAAAAATAAGCTTAGAGTCTTTCCTTTGCTGCCAAGGTGGTGCTGTTTTAAGCATAAAGGCATCTTTCAGTTGAAAGGTCCAGCCATTCATCAGTGATGTTCACTTTGATTAATCAGAAATAATAAAGTAACATGGGAAAATTTTACTAACCTAAAAAAGTATGAATAAATTATATAAAGGCCATGAGTAAACAGAACATTCACATTAGCTTTTCATAAATGGTTCTCATTCAATTTCCCAGACTTAAGTTTACAAAGTTCAATGTGATGGAAAATCAGAATAAGGCTCAGCCAAACTTCAGATATATAATTAGTTCTTGTGCAACAGACAGCAAGCTCCTTCCTTTCGACATTTGACCATACTCAAGTCTCTCCTACCCACAAAACACAAAACCTTGACTCCATATTTTCTCCCAACTACTGTCCCCCTACTTGTCTCCCTTCTCCTCCCAAACCAAATTTATTGAAAGAATTGTTACACTCATTGTCTCAGCTTCTGTCGTTTGCATCACCCTTTGGTCCACTTCAGTTTGGCTTCCTCCTCCACCACATCACTGAAATGGCTCTTACTGAGACCATTAAAACACATCATTAGGGCCTCCCTGGTGGCACAAGGGGTTAAGTCTCAGCACTATGAAGCTATCAGCAGCCACTGCAGCACAAGTTCAATCCCAGGCCAGGGAACTAACCCACATGGCGCAGCAGACCTCTCCTGTTTCACCCACTGCTCCTCTCAACAGTTTATTTCAGTATATCAGTCTGTTCTGCTCCCCACTCTGTCTCTGGTGAACCCTCTTGCTGCCCTGCGCCTCTGGCATGTACCCCAGCTGGTATACATAAATAAATAAAATTCTTTAAAAAAAAAAAAAAAAAGAAAGCTGAAAACATCCTTAAGTCAAAAATACTTTTTATGTACCTAACTTACTGAACAATGTAGCTTAGCCTAGCCTACCTTAAATGTGCATAGAACAGTTACAATCACATAGTTAGACAAAATCATTTAACACAAAGCCTAGATGTTAACAGTGTAAAATATCACGTCATTTATTGACTATTGTACTGAAAGTGAAAAGCAGCTTGTAGAGTGCGGGCAGCTTGCCCTCGGATGGCTGACGGGGAGCTGTGGCTTGCTGCTGCTGCCCAGAATCTCAACAAAGTGCCATATCACGTAAGGCTAGCTCAGGAAAAAAATCGAAATTCAAAACTTGAGGTACGGTGTCAACTGAATACGTATATAGCTTTTACACCAATATCAAGCTGAAAAATCATAAGTTGAATCAGACAGGGACCATCTATATATTGCTTTAATGAAACATTGCAGTGTCTAAAAAACAATGAGTAAAGTGCTATCTTTGTCACTGTTCCTTGACCTGAGCACCATTCCCCCAGCTATCATTTGGCCCTACTAAATCAGCAACAGGTATCCTTTATTCCATGAACTTTTAATTCCCAAGTCTTGTACGAGCTGCTTCCTCTGATTAAAAAGGTCCTTCTCTATTTTCTTCCCTAAGTAATTTCCATTTAATCTTCCACTTTCATGGCCTGGGAAGCCTTCCCTCTCCTGAGCTAAAACAGCATAGTATTCTCATCTCTGTCAAAGCACTTAGCATTTTGTACGGAAACTGTCTGTTTACCTATGTATATCCCTCTGCCAACTGTGAATACTTGGAAGTCAAGGATTGAACAACATGAACATTCAAGAAAAATGCTTGTTCAATGCCCAAATGAAAAGCAAAGTGGTGGCCCCATCTGCAGAACCAGGCTGTGGGGAATATCCCAGCCTGACTGGCTGGGACTCTGCTCTATGCCGCCAGCTCAGCAGGTCTGTAGGGCCCAAGGCTCACAGCGCATGAAATGGCTGAGCAATAGACAGAGCTGTAAGTATCACACCCTGGGAGAGATCCAGAAGCACACCCCACAACAAGAGTATCTGGGTGATCCTGCCCCATAGGAGTAGGATTTGACCAAATTTGTGAAGAAACAGTCTGGCAGGGAATTCTTAAAGGAACGAGAGAGAGGTGATGCTACTAAAACTTTGAAGTTGTCGGGCACACAACAAATGCTAGATAATTGTCTAAATATATATTGGGAAACTTCATCCAGATGACAAATGAAAGATAACCAAGACTTCCAAAACTCTTGCTATTAGGATTGATTCTGATTCCAACTATTGGACCAGTTGGGTGATCCCTGTCATCTCAGCCCTGGGGAAGCCTGAGGTTATCAGTTCATGGCAGGAGTCTAAATCATTCTCAGAAGTTCAGTAAAATAGAAGACTGCTTGGGCGAGGGAGAAAAGAAGTCAATGTTAACTGCTTCAACTGATAGAAACCTTCACTTAAAAAATAATTTAATGTGTCTGGTTTCCATTTCCTTCTATATCAGTAACAAACAAACAAACCAAAAAGAACTGTTCCATTTTTCTACTCTTGAACTTTTAGAGTGTGCCCTTTTATTCATCAATTTGGTTTTAATGTTTCCTACTACATAATTTACTTATTGAAGGTATGATATTTAAAAAATGTGTGTCTTTTTAATAATGTGCAATGTTTGGTATATAGTTGTCTTCAACATTTAAAATCTCTGATCATTTAACAGAACGATTTAATGTGCTAAACATTCAAACCCAAACAATTCATGACCTGAAATAAGGGAACATTCTTTGGGCCTTTCCTTGTACTTTTTCATATCTAATTGAATGATTATTATGAATGACTGTGAATACCCAGTATTGAATGTCGCCAGTATAGTTTTCTTTTTCAAGGAAGTTAAAAAGAATCTAGAAATTAGGGCATAAACTTTTCTAATAACTGTTTGACTAGAAATACATGAGGAAAGAAAAAAGTTTTCTATAGGACTGAAAATAAGAGACTCCATATATTCTTTGATTTAAAAAATACCAACAGCATAAAAACCTGTGAATCATAAAAGGACATACTACTGTCCCTTTTCTCAGCTTAAAAATATCATTCCAAAGAGTTTCCAGTGACACAGGGTGTAAAATTTTAAAAGCTCCTCGGAGGTGAAAATTGTTTATGTATTCTTGCATAATCTGTAAAAACACAGATTTGAAGGATATTGTGGGACATTTGGAATATGATTTTTAAAGAAATGTAGCTTCCGGTTATGAGCCATGAATCCTGGTATGGCTCTGTTCATTTTCTCATTGGAATGCTAGCAGACTGATTGAACCGCCTTATTTATCTTCCATTTATTATTCTCTGCCTCATGCTTTTGGAAACTTGAAGGCTGAATTTATTAGACTCTTAATTACTTTGTAGTTAGCTATGATGTACATTTCCATTGGCATTGTAGCCAACTGACAAGCAAGGGAGAGTTCCTCACAAAAAATTAAAATATATTGCAAAGTAATTTTTTATTGTTATCGAGGGTAAGATTTTTATAATCCATGACATGTGCCATCCTTTTTTGTCATTGAAAGTTTAGAGTAAATGCAGGACAGAGATAGGGAAGGATAACTGTATCACAAGGGAAAAATATCTTGCAAAGGCATCCTTTATTCAAATTTTAATAAACATGTGCCTGAAATAACAGCGACAAAAAAAAGAAGTAAAGTGCTATTGTGCTATTTTGAGAGACAAAATCTGGATGCTGTAGAGGTCAGGGCAAAGAATGAGCTGAATGAAATAACTATGTTGCTAAAAACATGACCCTTCTGACTGGAAGAAATCTCACATTGTCAGGTCTCTTCAAATACTATAACTCACAAGAACTATTCACTATTTCAGTCAGGTTTGAGTTCAAATAGAGAGCAGATTTTGCTGTCTGGTTTTCATAAAGAGCCTAAATATTTAAGAGTTTTAAACATAAATATTAATAGAAATATTGATTCACTGAGAAGTTTTGGAGTGAGAACCAAATTGGGTCAAGCTTAACAATGTTACTTCAACGTGTCCAGTAAGATTGCCACCCATGAGATGGGCCCATTGGTCTTAGAGGAGAAGATGGACTGCCCCTCAGCACACCCAAAGGCACCTTGGCTAATGTGCACATACAACCTGAGGAATTGAAATTACAAGGCCTTGCCTTTTCTACTCTCCTAAGGTTACTTCTGTTAGTTGACTTTATTTACACTGTATCATTGGAACAGTGTTAACAGAACGCAATAACACTTCAAAGATACTTGTGTTGCCTTTATAAACTTGTCAGTCTTTGAAGACTTAAAATATTTTTGTCATTTTTTAGTCCCCTTCACTTTAAGCATTTGGACTTAAAGAGGTTCTTGTCACCTTTCATTTCTCTCTCTGTCCCTGGAGTCTTTCTTCTGTCTTGTATTCTTACTCTTCTCCTGAGTACTTAAAAATCAAAAGGACTTTAAAATACAGCTCTCTGACAGGTGAAGGAGGTAAGGGACTACCTTGCATCATAGTTTATAAAGGAGGACACCAGAAAAAGAGGCTCAGTCCTTGACTCCTGAGAGTTGTGTTGGTGTTCCGCAGAGGCCGCAGTGATGCAGGGATCTAAGGCGAAAATGAAAAGGCTTGGTTACTTAATAAATCTTGTTGGGCAATCTCATTCTATTCTTCCAGTGTACTGACACTAGGTAAAATCTGAACAACGCATATTTAATTCTTATAGATTTCATTTTTTTCTATTTGAAAATGCTGCATACTGACCACTGGTAAGTTACATATTCACCATAGTCACATGCAAAATGGACTTACTTCCATTTGGAGAGCATATGATCTAACACTGAGCCCCCTATGTGCTTCTGGTTAATGCAGAAGAGCATTACGAGAACTATCATAGTATTTACAGTGAATGTTACATCGTAAGTACACAACAGTCACAGCACCATGCCTATTGAGGCCTTTCGTCTTTTGATATCTTTCAACATCCATAAACCTTTGTCAGTTATGAGTCACACAAATAATACTGGTAGAAATCAAAGGAAAATTCCCCTTCTCAGCCCATCTGCGCGCTGGCAACGATTCATAAGAGTTCCTGTCCTCTTGGGGTCTCAGTTTCTCTAGTCTCCTGAGAGGGACAAAGCAACAAGCAAATAAACAGTTACAGATTGTAAAAAAGAAAGTAATCCCACCACTGCAACAAATCAAAATTCCTTTCATTTCTCCCTGTTCCTTTCAAGTCCTTGCTTGTTTATCTAGTATTTCACTTACAAATCACTAAAGAAAAAAGGACTCACTGAAAAGACTAGATTCAGATGAGACTTGATCCAGCAATTCAAACTAAATCACCAAGCTAGTACCAGGTTTCTTTCATCCACTCTGTTCAACCTACCACTGCACTGGCTTAATCCTCAAGCTATACATGGTGACCTTAAAAGTTCCAGGTCCAGTTTGAGCTCCAGGTCCAGTGTGGTAGCAAAACACTGTAGAAGTTCTAGTTCCCACATCTTCACACCTCATCAAGCCCTGGGTGTCGATGGGGTTTCCTGCCTACCCCTGAACCAACAATTTACAGCCGGGAAAATGAAGATCAGATTGACTTGAATTACCAGGACTGACCCATATGGCTGAGAACTGCTGAGAAGTAGTTTCCTTCAAAACAAAACATATGTGCTCTTCGGGAAAAAAAGAGAATGGCTGCTAAGCTGCATAACCAATATATGTGAAAACTTCATTTGTTTTGTCATTATATTCATGGCCTGGAGGTGATTTTATATCCTACTTTTTAAACATAATGTTCTACAGAGTTATATTTCAATGTGTTGAACTGAAAGTAAGCATATTTTCAATGCTATTAAATTTATATTACTTTTACTGATTCTGCCATCATTTAAGCTTGAATATGAAATATTACTGACACTAATGAAAAATATAGTGACAAGTCACTCAAATAATATGAGCATATCAAATGAATCATCCACAGAAGCTGGTGCATCATAACAATGATCAAAACACATTTTTGGAAATGAGTTTTGAGCCAAAACTTTAACTAAATATTTATTCACTGATTTATTAGCATATTCAATAGACATTCAACAAGTATGTGTGGGTGACAATATGTGCTAGCTGTAAAGAATACAAACCTGGCCCCTGACCTCAAGGAATACCTGCTTCTTGTCAGCCTTTCCCTCAAACCTGATACTGGGTTTCATAATCTTTGTTTCTATATATTTTACTTTGATGAAGCAAAATTCAGTAACAATCTCAAGCTTTATATGTCTGACAATTTCTTTCCTAGGGCAACTTGGACATTATTTCCATCTTCTTCAGACAGAAGAATGCAGTGTCTGACTACAAAACAGATTCTGCATATCTGTATGTGCTTCCGGAACATAGATATCAGCACAAAACAATTCCTAGATACAGAAAGGAAGACTTGATTTAGTGGAGACAGTCCATATTCCTGAAAGTGAGTCCTCCACCAATATATTGTTAAGTGCAATTTTAATCAGTCATCAATTAATGGTTCAATTGTAACATCATTTAAATATAATTCAAATAGTTTTTAGAATATAAAATAAAATAATGAATAAAAATTAACCTTTCACATTAAATGAAACATTAAATGTGTGTAAACACTACAATTAAAAGTGATAAGTCCCAATTTCAGAAGAATTCCAAATAATTTAGGAAGCGACTCCCACCTTTAGAAACCATGGTTTAATTCCTGCCATCTCCCTTTTGAGTGTGAACATGAAAGGAGGATAAACAGTAACTTTACAGTGGACAAACCTAGCAGACACAACTGTAACCAAGTGATTTAAGTTAACCTCATCAGTGATGTTAGGTAAGTATCATTTACGCCTCTTCGCGTGATCAGAAGGGCACATCTCCTTTGTGATATTCTTTTTTTTTTTTAAAGATTTATTTATTTATGCATACAAGCTAGGGTACAGGCCAGAAGTGTGGGGCAGCGAGAGGGTTCACCAGATACAGAGTGGGGAGCAGAACAGGCAGATTGAAGGAAATACACTGCTGAGGGGAGCACCGGGCGAGGCTGGAGAGGTCTGCTGCGCCATGTGGGAATCTCCCCCTACAGACGTCGAACTCGCGTTGCCGCTGCTGACAGCTCCAGAGCACAGCACTTAACTGCTGCACCACCAGGGAGGCCCTCCTTTGTGATATTCTTTATGAAAACCCATAAGCATAGTCTAATCTAGATGAAAACATCAGGCAGACCTAGACTGGGAAACATTCTACAGAATAATTAGCAATATTCCTCCCCAGTCCGTGAAAGTTATGAGAAACAAGAAATGACTAAGAAACTATTGCAGACAAGAAGACTGAGAAGATGTAGCAATGAAATGCAATGTGGTGCCCTATATTGGATCCTGGAACAGGAAGAAGACATGAATGAGAAAACTGGTGCAACTCAAAGTTTTCCATTTACCAAGTCTTGCATAAAATACCAATGTTAGTCCTTCATACCAAAAAATGTACTATGGTAATGAAAGATGTTAACAATGGGGAAAATTTGGTTATACTCTCCTTATAACTTTTATTTGAAACAGTAATCAAAATAGTATGGCATTGGAATAATAATAGACAAACAGATAAATGGAATAGAATTGAGACCCCAAAAATAAACCCACAAAGATATGGACAGTTAATTTTATGACAAAGGAGCCAAGAACATACAGTGGAGAAAGGAACGTCTATTCAGCAAATGGTGTTAGGAAGACTGGACAAACACAGGCAAAATAAATGCTGCTCTTTACAGATGAGAAAACTGAGTCACTAAGAGGTTGAGTGACGGCTCCTGAACCACACATTTCTCTGTAATTAGTGAAACCTAGATGAAAACGTAAATAAAATTCCGAAGTATAAGATAGTTATCATCATGTCCTAACGCAGAACTTCCAAATACTAGCAAATTTTCCACTGATTGACTGATTTTATCAGAAAATTCACTGTGCGTACTTCATGTGACAGTCTAAGCTGAAACCCAGTAAACAACTGAAAGTTCCAGCCCTCACAGAGTTCTGAGTCTTGTGGGACAATCTCTCCTAAAACTGCTACTGTAGAGGGTAACTATCAGTTCAGTTTCTTATTACAAGAAAGTTTAAGTGTTCAAGAAAATGTGCCATCCTTTGCAATCTTAAATCTTGTTTAAAATGTGAATTGTAATCTATGATAGAAGGGGTTTGCTAAGCAAACTTTAACCCTGTTCATATTATTGCAAATTCCAAATAAATGTATCAAGTGGAATTTTACTGTGATTGACGCTTACAAGGGTTGGGCAATAACTACTTATAAAAGTTTATAAGATTGCACAGCAATGTTCATGAAAAGACCAACAATTAAATCTCTTCTTTTGTTTAGAGAAAATGTTGGCGAATTATATCTGAGTTAAGAGCAGGGAATCTGTGATGAAACAGCAGAATGAAAGTTAGCACCATTTAAACACCATTTAAACACCTCCCAACTCCTCCTTTCGCAAGGTTGGAAGGGAGGCTACAGGCTCATTAAATTCTCTCTGTGGTGGCGGGATGGATGTTAGTCTCAAACCATCCATAATAGATGGATGTCTAGTCTAGCCTTAGAAATTTACTCATATGATCATCACTCCACAGTCTCCCTTGGCTGTTCTTAAGTGTTCTTAGAATTTTAATATTTATTAAATCCAAACCCCATCAACTTAGTTCCAAAGCCCAGACAGTGGCAGGCGAGGTCTGTTGTAATTGATTCGTCACCTGTCCTTCCCTCGCCAGATTCTCATATTACATGCCAAGCACTTCCCAATGTCAAACCACTTCCTTTCTCTCTAATTGCCAGACTTTCTCCGACTTCATCTTACATCATCCTTCCCTTCATTTTTTCCCCTTCCCTTCCTGCCCCTCCTCTCCTAATCTGGGTGCTTGACACTCAGTCCTCTTTAGACTCAATTCCTACAGCACTCTTGATTTTAGTTATGGGACTTTACAACTTTTCCATTACCTATTTTACTTGTTCTGAACATTAATGATTTAGGCATAGGACTGATACTATCTCTGTGTTATTGTAATTGACTAATGGAAATTGAAGTCTATTTTATGTTACACTTAGGATACATAATCTAGCTGTGAAATGTTCACCCCATGATGATCATTTTACCTATTCAGCCATTTTTACACCATTTTTAGCTATGTATTTCTTCTGTGCTTAAGTAGATTGGGTGGGAGCTTCTCAAGAAGGATGATCAAATTTCCTGGTTTGATCAGTGTTTTGGTTTGGTCAATGTTAAGTTGAATCATAATGAAACAAGCAATTCAATTTTAAATGTTCCTGCTCTGCACAAGAAACTCTGAGACAGTTCACAGGTATCTTGGTGGTAGTAATTTTATGGGGATTACACCTGAGAGGAGAAATCAAACGTGTACAAAAACGAACAACAATGTAAAAATATACAAATAAATAAATTTTTAAAAAAGAAATAAAATTTTGAAAACAAATTTAAAAATAAATAAATAAATGTTCCTGTTTTGATCATTCATCTAACAAATAGTTATCTGGAGCCTATTGTATTTCAAACACCAGGCCTTGAGAATAAGTGTCTTCCTAGAGCTCACTTTCTCAGTGGCAGGTGAGGCATTTTGACTAATAATTGTGATAAAATGTAATAACTGTCCTAAGGGTCATGGGGATATAAGGGACATACAGCTTTGTCACTAACATTTACTGAACAATTTCAGTCCTTCTGTCAGGCACTCTGCTGAGCAGGACCTACAAAGATGAATCATATATGGTCCCGATCCTCAGGAGTTCACATTCTAGTGTGGAAGACTAAATGGAGTAAGACGACTTGAGGCTTACAAAGAGGAAATCCCTAGGTTGAGTCTTGAAAGATGAGAAGGCAGAGGGCGGAGGTGGAGGAGGAAACTCTTCCAGGAAGGGTAAGAGCCTGAACAAAAACACAGAGGCATAAAACCACAGGGTATCTGCACAGAACCACATACCTTTTGGTATTCATGGAGGATAAAAGACAAGTACAAGAGTGACAAGACATGAGAACAAAGAAGGAGGAAGAAACCTCGAGTGAGATTTAGTATTACAACCATGGAGGTGGTGCTATAGACAGGCTGGTGTTCTGGAACGATCACTCAGGCTATCAGATGGAGGGTAATTTCTGGCTTGAGCCAATGTGTAGATTTGGTACCACTTATGAGGTAGAGAACATTGAAGAAGATATGGATTGTGTGGGAGGGAGTAATGTTGGGTATATGAGAGGTTCATTTTGGTATATATTGAATTTGAAGTGTCTCTGAAACATCAGAGGGGAACTATTTACCAGGAATTGAAACCATGGCCTATTCATTATCAAGAAACCCAGTCGGGCATGGTTAACTGTCTTTGAAGCTAATTTTCATAGAGAGTGATGCTCAGTTATGAGTCACACAGCCCACATGTGCAAAAGTAATTGACCTTAAGCTCCCAGAACTAAGAAGATGAGAAAAAGAGACCACCTAGACCACATTTAGAAGTGAGAAGTCTATCTACCAGGAAAACTTGCTCATTTAAAAAGGACCTCTCTCCATATGGGTTGATTTGTAACTATCTGATGAACTTCAGTCAAGTTTACATTTCTTTGCCTTTAGCCTGCTCCTTAGCCAATAAAATTCAACTCTTCTGTTCTCCACCCCACTCCCCAAAAATATATTCCCTTTCATGGATATGAAGGCGAATTTGAGTATTAACTCCTGTCTTTTTGCTAATCTATTCACCAACAGACCCTTTCTTCTTTCAAAATGCCAACACATCACTGCCTTGAAGAGCACACACATCCTAGGCCACTGAGATTCAGCATCACTTAGTGTATTTACATTGTTGTATGACAATGCTCTCTCTCTAGTTTCAAAATATTTTCATTATTTCAGAAGACAGCCCTCCCCAGTTTCCAGTTTGATCATACTGAAAAAAAAACACCTTCTCAAAATTCTCCATCCATAGGCCAGAGGAGGGAGAAGTTACCCTTCTACTCTCATCCCCATTCAGTAAAGAGTTATCTCATGAGGTGTCAACCCCCTCACACTTCCAGAAGTGCTAGTGTGAGTACCAGATGGTTCCTACAGAAGCCCTGAGACAGAGTGAGATGAGCAGAGGAGCTGAGGTCAGTGATCACACATTTGTGTGAAGCTGGTTCCCAGCAATGACGGTGTCAAAGGAGGACCAAGAGGATCAGGCGAGCACAGGAGATAGCCACACAGTAGATGAAGCAGCCACTGGCCGGCCTTTGGGATGTGATTGTTGTCTTTTCACAGTGGTTGACATCATCAGCTGGCAGGGACAAAGACGCTGAGATTAGAGCCCTGGGGGAACAATACATCTCTGTTTTTTATCTTTTGCTGAGCTCTCTCCCCAAAATGAGAACCTAGTCCATGCCTTTCCCTGTTACAAATGCCGGCAACTTAAAATAGTGAAAGACAAACTGATGCTGACTCCTTAGAGGACTTGAGGCAGATTGTGGTATAACAAGTGTCACAGCAAGGGGAATGCTGCAGGGACTGAGAGGAAGAAAGAGGATACATCAGGGGAACATGGAGAGGCCTTCAGTGGAAGGTGACATTTGAGACAGGCAGTAGACGTACAGATAGACTTGGGTTAAGCAGGACCTTGGGCTCAGTCTCAGCAACCATCAGCCCTCTGCCTGGAGGGGAAAGTATAACTCAGGAGGACAAAGCCTAACATATCTTAGAGAAAAAATTAAAGAGAACAATCAAAAGAAATAAAAAGCAACAGAGGTTGAAAAATTAATCTTACTGTGGCATCATTTAGGAATTAGCTATCTAGGTGGGCATACTAGTTTTCTATTGCCACTAAAACTAATTACCACAAAAATAGTATCTTGAAACAATATGAATTTATTTTGTCAAGGTCAGACATGGTCTCACTGGGCTAAAATCAAGATTATTGGCAGACAGAGTTCCTTCCAGAAGCTCTAGGGGAGAATCCATTTCCTTGCTTTTGTCTAGCTGTCAGAGCCAGCCCTCATTCCCTGACTTGTGGCAATGATAGATTAAATCCTTCTCACATTGGATCACTTCAACCTCTGCTCCATCTCCTTCTCTGACTGATTCCTCTCCTGCCTCCATCTTCCACTCTGAAAAACCCAATTTACACTGGAGCCACCTGGAGAAGCAGTCAGCTGACTCAACATCTTAACTCCCCTTTGCTATATAACATAACATGTTCACAGGCCCTGGGGCTGAACATGGATCTCTTTTAGGAGACATTATTCTTCCGACAATAGATGGGATAAAGGAATAAAAATCATCTCTTTTCAGGTTGAGCCACGCTATCTGGGTGTCCCAGCCTCCATTGTTGAAAAAGTTCTTGGTGTCCACAGGCTTTGTTTATCGTGGCAAGAGCCACTTGGCAGCACATCCTGCCCATGCAGCCTCAGTCTCACAGAAGGCCGGAAGCAGGGGCACTGGGCCTGTGCTGCTCCCTTTCCCCAGAGTGTTACCAGGATTTCTCACTGTTCCCCTGGAGCTTTCCCAGGTGAGGGCCTGGTCCTTCTCCAGTTCTGCCCTAGGGCATCCTCCATAGAAGGGAAGGGGTTTCCTCACCTCAAGCTACCTTCTGTGTAAGGAAATCTGTTGACAGGAGGTCACAGGAGGCCATACTGGGGCTCTAACACCATGGAGGACACTACTCAATCCTGAGTCTCACAGAAAAAGCACAAACATTTGCATCAATACTAAAAGAATTTCATGGTACAATTTAAGATAAAGAATTTTATAGTGTGGGGCTTCCTTGCCCCTGCCCGGCTTGGTTCCACCGGCCTGGGAGTCCCACTTTATTTCTGTTCCTTTTCTCTCTAATAAACTTTTATCATTCTCTAAAAAAATTTGCCTCTTTTGTTTGCTTGCCTGAGCATCAACGAAGTTCCTTCTGTGGCTTTGTGTGACACCAACCTGTGGTGGTCTAGTGTCAGGGACTCAGTGCTGCCACTGCAGCCTGGGGTCCATTCCTGGCTGGAAGACTAGACCTGAAAACTTGAAAATCCGGTATCAGAAAGGTCGCATAGACCGGTTTGTGCGAATGCATAGACCAGTTCCCGCAGCCTCATAGATGCAGCACGGGAAGGCAGCGTCCATGTTGCCAGCTTTTTCCATTCCGTGTCCATGCAGCCAGCCATTCCCACTCTGAGTCAATGCAGAACGGCTGGCTGCACGTGCCTCTGAGACTGCGGGGGAAGCCCAAGTATGCCCAAAATTGCATTTTCCACTTCCCAAGAGCCTAGATACCAGCACAATGTGAACTGTTAGGAATTTGACTTTCAAAGGGAGTGTTTCAACCTGCATCTTCCAGTGTGGAAAATTAAGGCAGGCCTTCTGAATTGATTAACTGCAGAGGACAGATCTCGGGGGTAGAATGCTCTATTTTCTGAGCCCCCTGGGCTCTTCTTTGGGGAACATTTCAGACAAAAACAGTGATGTAAAGCCACCAGTATCAGGGTTGAAATGGAAAAAACAAAGAATTTTATAGTGTGTGAATTACGTATCAATAAAAATAGTGTTATCAAAAACGTCTGTGGTGAGATTATTTGTCCCTTCATTATTAATTCATTTATTCATATACTCATTGATCCAGCATATAGCTATTGAATGCTTACTGAATGTGAACACCATTTCCATGAGTGGATACTCTGGTAGTTCTCTTTTTGATGTCAACTCAGCTGACCAACCACCTTCTCTCCCCTCTCGACCTACAAGGTTGGGGATCTGGGGCTCTAGCAGCCAGTTTTATCTGACTTGACTCAAACCCCTTAACCCCAGCTGGTTCGACTCAGACTGAACCAGTCAGATTCTCTTTCCAAAGACACGGGTTTTGGGCCTTACTCTCCCCACATACTCCATGCTATTCCTCAAAGATGTCAACTTTCCCCAAGGTTTCGTCTCTATCCTGACTCTGTCTCTGGAGCTCCACAGGTGTCCATTCAAGCAGCATGGGCAGCTCCACCTGGCTATAGCACAAACACATCAACTCTGTCTGAGCCTCCATTGTACTCATATCAGGGGCTGCTTCCTGACATCTTTTCCTGTTAGGAGCTCTGACTCCCAATTAAAGCCCTTGGATCCCAAGCAAGGACTGTCTTCTGGGTTTCTTTGTCTTCCACAGCATCTGGCACAAAAACTCACACTCAGTTAAACACTGATTAGTCACTGGATTGAATTTGGGCTATCTTACTCAAAATTTAAGTCAATTTCAGCAAATCTGCAGGCAGATATAGTCAGGGATGAATTGGTTTGGTAATTGGCAGGGTAATGTTTCAGAATTTTTTTAAGATGAGTTAATATACTACTAACAAAATTAACTCCCAGAGCTCCCAACTGCTTTCAGACATGATTTGATTTGTCACAATGTCCATCTCAAGGAACAGAAAAAGTCCCCAGTGCTTAGGAATGTGAGAGGTGCCAAAAAGCTAAAAACCTTATTTGTCTATGAAACTCGGGGACACTCTGAGTGCACTGCAATTATCTGCTCTTCCCACAATGGAGGAGGATAGCTAATGCTACTGAGCCCTTGGTGTCTGATTGTTGCTTTACACAGATCTACCTTCTTATGGGATGAATTGTGTGCCACTGAAATTCATATGTTGAAGTCCTAACCACCTCCCCCGACCAGTACCTTGGAATGTGACTATATTTGGAGAAAGGGCCTTTAAAGATATAATTAAGGTAAAGTGAGATCATGTAAATGGGCCTAACCCAATATAACTGGCAGCCCTACATGAAGAGGAGATTAGGACACAGACACAGAGGAAAGACCATGTAAAGACACTGGAGAAGAAAGGACATCAACATGTCACAGAGAGGGGCCTTAAAATAAATCAACTCTACAAAAAACCTTGATCCTGAAGAGTCTCCAGAAGACAGATTTCTGTTGCTCAAGCTACCCAGTCAGTGGTACTTTATTATGACAGCCCAAGCAAACTAATACAGTCCCACTTAATCCTCTTATCAGCTTTGAAAAAATTAACAATGAAACTGAGGCACGGAGAAGTGCTTCTTCATCCTCTAGCCCAGAAGTGACAGTGGGGATAGGAGATCAGATTTGTTGACACAGAGACCCCGTGGCAATCAGCGTACATTCTAAGGGCTCCAGAGATTAGATAGAAATTGCTGTGCTCCATTGCTGCCCCTCTCTCCTACTTACATAGTTATCTGACCCTCTCTGAGCACGAAGCCCAACCCCAGGCATCGTCAATGCCTTGCTGGCACAATTAGCTCTAAGAACCTATGACAACAGGGAACAATTGAGGCACTAAGGCGAGATCATGTGACTGAAGCACAGAGTATGAGATGAGCAAGATGAGGCAAGGACCGGTGAGGGAAGGTCTCGCCAAAGGTGTAGGTCTCTGTCATAAGAGCATCAGGAAGCCATCACTGGGTTTTAAGAGGGGAGATAACAGGATCAGATCTGGAGTCTTGGAAAGATCCTTCTGAGGGTAGAGTAGATAAAAGATTACAGGGAGAGTGAGCTGCAGTGAGACTATTAGGGTCAATGGCAGTAATCCAGGCAAGAGATACTGGTAATACGGAACAAGACAATAGCAGTGGAGCTAGGGGTAGAAATAGAAACAAATAAATGCTTTAAGAGCCATTTAAGAGGGGAAATTGACTGCATCTGGTAAAGGATGGGCATAGGGCGAGCTGCACTCTGGTTTCTGGTTGGTGCAACTAGCAGAGCAGTATACAGATCATTCAGATGGGGGGTGATGGATGAAGAAAAGATATGGGAAAATTGTGTGTTCAGCCTTTGGTATGTTGAATTTGAAGTCAGACACAAAATGGAACTACCCAATAAGCAAGTGGACCTAAGGATTTGAAGGTAAGTTTGGACAGGAGTTGTATCCAGAGCCACCCTAGTTTACTAGACACATGAGTATTCCAGTACTTTTAGCACTCGACAAAAAAAATGCTTTAACCTACTTTAAATCAGAAGGAAAAACGTCTATGTCAAAGACAGTGTTTTGCTATATCATATTAATATATGTATCTATATACCAATGCAGATATAAAAATATAATTTAAAAATAATTTTTTTTATATGAAGGGGCCTCCAAAAGTCATAATGTTGCCCCCTTATATCAGTAAGGATACTTTTTGCTACAGATACCAGAAAGCTATTCGTGGGGACAATGTTTACTTTCCCTTGTATGAAGAAGTTCAGTATAAAAGTAACCCAAGGTAGGGGTGGGGAGTGGTTGGCAGACTGAGTGCCCTCAAGGGCAAAGATTCCTTCAGTTTTCCACTCTGCTCTCCTTGCTTTTGGTCCCACCCTGAGCTGTCAGCTCAATGGCTGCAGCAGTTCCAGGACACACCCAGTCTTGACAACATTCCCAGGAATAAGAAACACTGTCACTTCTAGCGGCAAACCTTTCCCAGGAGCCCCTAGCAAACATCTCCTTAGTCTCACAGGACAGGAGAGCGCAACTCCATCTGTTAATTATGATGGGCTGAATCTAACCACCTGAGGAGTAGAGGTTAGGAAGTCCACCACATGCCCTCTCTGGAAGTCCTCCTCCAGGAGGTGAGGATTGAAGTCAACTGTGTGCCTGAGCTCGCCAGGCGATATTCAACGGGAGGAACACAGAACACGCAGGAGTTCTAATATCGCCAACATCCACCGAGGGCTGGAGGAGCAGGGTTTGAATAAGTATGGTCCTGCTACAGAGGGCTTCTCGTCTGATGGAACAAACACCCCATTAAACATAGCTACAAATGGACTGGAACCACAGCTGGGGTCAGCTCAGGGCTGCAAGATTAGCCTGGGTGGGAGTCCTGGCTGTGTATTACTAGCTGTGTGCAGAGCAGGGTACTTGAGCTTTCTGACTCAGTTTCCTCCCTGTAAAGTACCCTATACTTGGTAAATATCAAATAAATGCAGTTATTATTATTTTATTATTGTTCGCATTATCATATTTGGGGAACCCATTGGAAGGGTATTAATAGGCAAGTGTCCTGGTCATTTAACCTGGTCTTGGTTAAATGACTTGGGCAGATTATGTTCTATCCCTTCTCTGGGTTTCTTCTTCCCGAAGTCACCCTGAGCAACTAACTGAATTTCTAACAGTCTGCCTGACTAGGCTGAGCTCCTCCAGGTCCTAGCAGCATCTCCACAAAATCTCTGTGTTGGTTTTAGTTGCGCTCCTGTGCCTTGGAATCAAGATGAATTACTGTCCCTCCTTTCACCCCTGTCTGCTTGTATTGTTGCCACTCAAAGAAATTAATCAGGTTTATTAAGCATGACCTCTCTTTTGTGAGCCTGCTCCCGGTCTGACAATCTGTACCTGTCTCCTGCTCTCCTACCTCGAAGCCAGTCAGAGGCCTCAGCTCCCCTTGGTTCTCTGGTGGGGGCAGGGACCGGCGGCCGGGTGGCCATATCTTTTGTTGTTTGCAGAAACTGATGCACCGGGTTGGATAGGACAAAAGCAGGACGCTCTGCTGTAGTGAGCACAAGGCCCTTTGTTGCCATGGCTGTGGAAAAAAAAATAGGAACAAAAAGGAGAAACGTTGCATCCAAATACGCTAATAATTAACACTTAGCACCATGGATATAAAAAGCATTTAATACTAAATTACTATGATCATAATAGCTATTCTTTAGTCAGCCCTGCTCCATATGGCATCATGGTTTGGTAGTTAAGTGTGTGTGAGCCTGAGTCTGACTGGCTGGTCCAAGTCCTGGCTCTGCTATTTCCCAGCTCTGTGACTTCAGGCAAGTTTCTCAAGCTCCTTGAGTCTCAGTTTTGCATCTCTAAAGCATAGGCAATGAAAGTATGTGGCTCATAAGGTTATATGAGTTCAACCTATGCTTATAAAGCACTTACACATGGCCTGCCCCAGAATAAACACCCAATAAATATTATATTCCAGGTTTAGGGCTCTATATACAGTGATCAGCAAATTCAGACCTCAGAACAAACTTGTGACACAGACATTATTATTATCTCTACTCAGAGAAGTTGAATAACTTTCTCAAGGTCACCCAGCAAGAAAGTAGCAGGACCCAATTCTGTCAGATTCAAAAGTCATGTGTTTTCCACTGCACCAAATCACTGTCCTCCAGGTGACTGCCTGCCCTCCCCCACATTGATGTGGGACCTGGCAAGAGGTCCTGGCAAGAGGTCCCACACCAATGTGATGGTACACTGCTGGGGTCTATTTCACAAATTCCTCCTCCCTTTAGGCACAGTTGGAACACACTATGCACTTTCAAAATGAAGGACAGAGGAGTCCTGTGTGAAAGGAAATTTAATCAAAAATTTCACCAGGGCCTCCCTGGTAGCGCAATGGGTTAAGTCTCAGTCTTTGAAGTTGTCCGCAGCCACTGCAGCACAAGATTGATCCCCAGCCAGGGAGCTTCCCACATGGCGCAGCAGACCTCTCCTTCCTTACCCGCTGCTCCCCTCAGCAGTGTACTTCAGTAGATCTGCCTGTTCTGCTCCCTGGCCTACACCCCAGTTCTTGTGTGCATAAATAAATATATTTATATATATAAATTTATATATATTTATATAAATATATATATATATTTTTTTTTAATTTCACCAATGGTTTCTCTCTTCTCCAGGCCTGCTTTATGCCTAGTTTCCCAGCCTACCCCAGAATGTGCAAGGCCCAGTTCTGTGATGTAAGGTGGAAGGCCAGCTGGGGAAGCACAGAGACAAGACCCAGACCCAGCACAGACTTGCTCAAGCTCCATCTGACTGGTCACTTGGCTGGCAGCTTGGAGCCACAAGGCAGAACGTGGTCACAGAGCACCAAGCCACACCAGGTCCAGGTACTGGGCAGGTCTGGGGCTAAGAAGGTCCAGGACAGATCTTGTACCCTACAATTCTTTGGACATGACCACATGAGCAAGGAAATGCAATGATACAACACAGCCCAAAGCTCCTGCCTGCCAGAGAACTTAAGTCTTGAGGAATGTCTGCATTTTTTTAATGAAAAGGAATCCCACAATCTGGCTTCTTATACTTCCTATAGAGTAGACATCTGGATGCTAGACCAGTGAGCGCTTACAAGGGCTCCAACAACTGCCCTGTCCAGCCAGGCCTCTGCCCATACTTCTATATAACCCACTCTTGGTTAGTATTCAAAACCAGCTCAATTTCTAAGCTCCCCACCCCTCACTCATCCTTCTAGATAACGGCTAGTTCTGAGGTACCTCCCCTGTGCCTCTCTAATCTCCAGAAGTTCATCTGTAATCAGATAAGCAGTAGCCAAGTTCATCCTATAATCTGGAAAACACAGTTCTCATTGCTTAATGTGGATGCAGCTTGGTGTCAGGATCACAGTGTAAAGACACCTCCCTAGAAATGGCTGGGATATTATATACATACCTAGTTTAAGATAGCAGAGTCCTCTCATGGATGGATAAGCCAGCTCGCACTGCTATGTGTTTGCTCCCTTCCCTCTTCCACCCATACCTGCCTCTTACTGCCTACTCATACCCCTGGGGCTTCCTAATGTAGACTAGAATCAGAGCGAAATGGCCAGGCTGCAAATTCAGTGAAATTAACAGGATTCTGTAGTAGGACAGACATGACTTTGAATTTCACCATGCTACTTAACAGCTGTGTATCTTGGGCTGGTCACAACATCTCTGAGTCTCAATATTCTCATCTTCAAGAGGAATAATTTCTGTGTTCTTAGTGTTTCTGTGAGAATTAGAAACTACATATATAACTGTATTATACTGAATAGCACTCAACAAATTCAACAAATGGTAGCTAGTGCCAGACATACTTGGACCTCTTTACAGTCATTTGAAGAACACATACTTTTCTCCCTGAATTCTTACAACCACCAGGCTGGAAGGCCCAGGCCACCAGTGAAGAGATTGCTGCAAGGGGCTTGGTCAGGTTGGAGGTAAGCTCATCTATTGGGCCTAAGTCTTAGTATAGTGCAGACAAGGGGGTTTCGGTCCTCTGTCCTTTGTTGGGTGACCAACCGTCCCAATTTGCCTTGGATTGTCCCAGTTTCAGGACTGGGAATTTCCACATCCTTTGAGAACTGAAAGTTCAGTGTTGGAAAAACTGGAATGGTTAGTCACTCTATGAAGGCATCTGGCCTAGAGCAGATGGAGGTGTCAGACCTGGAAGAAGCTAGTTTTTCCACAACCCTTCCCAGCTTGCTAGATGGATGGGCCACTTTGGGAACCCACTCCACCCCTCCTTCCATGGTCCAGCCAAGACTCGGTTAAGCTGAAGCCAAGGGTGACACCTGGAGGTCCTATGAAAAACTGCACTCTGGTAATCACCCGGCCCTTCAGGCCTTAGTTGGTTGAGTATTTATGGACCTCTCAACATGTACCAGCCCTTTGTCAGGGGCAGAGCATAAGTCAAACAAGTTAAATTTATTCTGAGTCCTACTTCTTTTTTTTAAAAGATATATTTATTTATGCATACAAGCTGGGGTGTAGGCCAGAGGTGTGGGGTGGCGAGAGGATTCACCAGAGACAGAGTGGGGAGCAGAACAGGTAGATCGACTGAAATACAGTACAGAGGGGAGCAGCGGGGCGAGGCAGGAGAGGTCTGCTGCACCATGTGGGAATCTCCCTGGCTGGGGATCGAACTCGTTCTCAGTGGCTCTGTCGCTTCATAGTGCTGCGCTTAACTCGATGCACCACCAGGGAGGCTCTCATCTGCACAATTTTTACTCAACCTTCTGGCCTCAATTTAAGTCTCCCCCTAGGAAGCCTTCTCTGGACCTCCTGACACTGTTAGAAGCAACAGTGACCTCAATGGTCTCCCTTTCTGCCCTTGCTCCCCTCCAGCCCATTACCAACATTTCAGCCAAAGAGGTTCAGTAGAAATGGAGTTCAATCCTATCTCAGAGTAAATGCTTAAGTCCAAACACGCCACAAGATTTATTTTATCTCTACTACTCTCCGCCCTTTCCTATCTTCTTCCAATGCACTGGCCTTTTGATCTAATACACAAGTTCCATTACTGCCTTAGGGCTTTTAAACCCACTCCTCTTGCTCCCTCTTTTCCAAAAGTCACCTTCTCAAAATTTTGACATATGCCACGACACGGATGAACCTTGAAGTCATTATGCTAAGTGAACGCGCGCTCGCGTGCACACACACCCACACACACACACCCACACACACGGCATCATTTCACTTATGTGAGCTACCTAGCATAGTCAAGATCAAAGAAAGTAGAATGGTGGTTGTCAGGAGTTCGGAGGGGAGACCGGGAGTTACTTAATGGGTGCAGAGTTTCAATTGGAAAAAAATGAAGTTTCATGGATGGGTGAGGGTGTTGGCTACACATAATACAACTCAATTGTACACTTACAAGTGGTTAACGTGCTAAATATTATGATTACACACACACACACACACTCACCTCTGTGAGTCTTCCTCAGCCTTCCTCCACACACAGGTAGAGAGCAGGAATCCAGAGGAGATGGAAGCCGGGCCAGACCAGAAAGGCGGGAGGTCCCGGCAGGCTCTGCAGAAAGGGAGCCCAGAGGGCGTTTGGGAGGGGCGGGGCGGGGTCAGGGAGCGCGGCGGTCTCCGCCGCCGCCTGTGTTTCGGGGCTGGAGGGGGCGAGAGTGGGAGCGGGCGAGGGTATTGAAGGTGGCGGAGCGCTGCTCGCGGGTTAACCGCCTAGTCGAGCCTGGGAGTTGCGGGAGGGACGTGACACCACGATTCAGCAACTCGCAGCCCGCGATAGAAGGCAGGGGGCAAGCGGCCTCCAGCAGCGCCACTCGGACCCGTGCGCCCTCCAGCGGCATGGTCCTGTCGTTTCGACCCCACCCCGGCAACAATAGCCGCAGTGAGAGGGCCATGGAGGTCAGGCGGGGAGGACCCACCGTGTGAAAGTTCTGCAGGGTCCTGATCCCAAGGGTACAGGGCGTGGGTGGCCTATGTTAGTCACGACCTGGACGCCAGGGTTGGGCGTCACGGCTGAGACGCCTCCCAACCTTATGCTCTATTACGTCTCTGAGATTTGACTCACATTCTTCACTGAGCTTTTGCTTATGCCCTCTGCCCTCCTTGAAATGCCTCCCCAAACCCTCAAGGGCTGCAGAAAAGAAGTCTGACCCGGAGGTAGGTCAACACCCAGAACACCTGGTCTCAAACTTGTTTGGAACAAGAGCACCTCTCTTCAGTGCCCAGTCTGTGCCCTAGGTCAAGGTCAGGTGACATGCCCTAACCAAGATAATTTCAGACAACCCCCACTTGGCCTCCAAAAATCTCCCCTTCCTCCAGGAACAGGTGGGAAGTGATGAGTCAGAGGTCCTGTTTCTGCTCCCTCTGTCTGTACCTGGGGCCCTTGAGTGGAAATCTCTGCAGCTGAACCAAAGCGGGGCTCACTTGAGGTCTCCCTCCCTTCCACCACACTTCCACTCCCCCTCCCCCCCAAAAGCTGGGGAAGAAGATAACCTATTCTGAGCCAGTCCTCAGAGAGTCCTAGTCCCAGAGCCCTTTCCCCACCAAAATCAGGGCTTTGCCAGTGCTCAAGTCTGGGAAGAAGTATCCCTCCCGTTTCTATTATTCCTGGTCCTAGTGTAGCCCACGTCCTTGTGACACCAGCTGCTGCTTTGTATATCTTGACCACACACAGCCAGGCTCAGATTAAAACGCTGAAACCTGGACCCCTTGCCAGCCTACAAGCACATACTATCTCATTTAATTACAACTCTGTGAAGTAGGTACTATTATTATTCCCATTTTTACAGATGAAGAAATTAAAGCTCAGGGAAATTAAGTAACTCGCCCAAAGTCATACAACTAGTATGTGTTGGAGGTAGATTTGAAATCCACGTTTCTCTGGTTTTGGGAACCAACGTTCCCAAATTCACTGGTCTGCAGAGTAGCACCAAGTGCGTTTCACCATCGGTGACCAGCTTCTAGGTACTGCCCTCCTAGCTGCAGGACTGAACACCTAGCCAGACAACTTTTTCTAAGCTCTGTTTTCCCTCTCTTACCTCTCCCATCACCTCCTTCTTTCTCTTGCCAAAGAAACTCAACTGCAAGTCATCACATCAGTCTGTCTGAAAAAGGAATCCTTTGCAGTGCCTTGGAGCATGTAATCTATCCCAAATGCTTCCCAACCTTATGCTCTATTTGTTCTCTGAGATTTGATTCACATTCTTCACAGAGCTTTTGCTTATGCCCTCTGCCCTCCTTAGAATGCCTCCCCAAACCCTCAAGGGCCATCAGCTGAAGTCCCAAAAGATGCCTAATTTCTTCAGTCCAGTGACCTCACACAATCCTGAATCTCAGGGCCAGAAATGCCCCTGAAAACTCCTCTGACCCAATACCCAGTCAGAACTCTGAAGAGCAAGTAGTGCTTGCATTCTAGTTACAATAGGGCCCAAAGTGTGAGTAATGACGCCCAAGCAGCTGTTCCTTTCAGGTTCCAAGTTGCAGGTTTTATCTCCCAATCTTGTTTGGAACAAGGGGCAAAAATGTTGAGAGAAAAAGGAGTTGAAGAGCGAGAGGTGCCACTGAGAGATTGCCTGAAATAAAGGAGAGGACTGTGTAGGAACCATATAGATGGTTTATCTCACTGTGACATCAGTTTCTCTGGGAGTGAAAATCTGTAACTTGAAACATCTTAGTATTTTTTTGTTTTAAATGAACATTAGGACTTAAAAGCAAAATTCTCCAGGATTTTAAAAGCTAAAACATGATACTGATAAGAAGGTTCGTCCTTAAGGAAGAATGTTGGCCTTCTCCCCCAAAGGGAGCTGATTCCCTGTGCTCCCAGGTTGGGCAGAGCGAGTCCCAAGCGCCTGGCACTGTGTGAATGCAGCCATTGTGATTTCCGGTTCCCCGGTAAAGAGGCTCAGTGCCCAAGGGAGTGACTCGGTCAGAGACCATGGGAAGGGGCAGTCCTAAGTTCTAGCTCTACCCCCTGAGAGAGGGGCCGGGCGGGCGGGTAGCGAATATCAGCTGCAGACTCACTAACTCCGCCCCCTCTTGGCTCCGCCCCCGATGGCTCCGCGTGGTTCCCACCACTCGCGGTTCGGAACAGTGAAGTTCTGCTAGTTAGCTCCAGGTTGGGGTGGGGCTGCAGGAAGCGGTCGGTCTGCGACTTTCCGGAAAAGAGTGAGGAGCGTGTTCTGCTGGCAAAACTGGACTCCACACGCCTCCTACAATTCTGGAACGGAAAGCATCTCGGAGGCCTGAACTACAAGTGAGCAACCCAGGGGAAGGAGAGGCCGGGGTCGCCATCCGGACCGCCATGGCCACGCCCGCCCGCCGTCTGTGCCATATTGCCTTCCATGTGCCCACGGGACAGCCCCTCGCCCAGGATCTGCAGCGTCTCTTCGGCTTCCAGCCCTTGGCGGCGCGAGAGGCAGACGGCTGGAAGCAGCTAGCCCTGTGTAGCGGGGACGCGGTCTTTTTGGTGAACGAGGGCGCGGGACCCGCCGAGCCGCTGTACGGACTGGACCAGCGTCATGCGGTGCCCAGCGCCACGAACCTGTGCTTCGAAGTGACCGATGCGGGCGCTGCTGCCAGGGTGCTGGCCGCGCGGGGTTGCAGCCTGCTGGTTCCTCCAGTTAAGGTGCAGGATCCGCGGGGCCATGCCACCTATGCCGTGATCAGTTCCCCTGCCGGCAACCTCAGCCTGACGCTGTTGGAGCGTGCCAGCTTCTGTGGGCCCTTCCTGCCCGGCTTCGGGCCAGTACGCTCGGCAACCAGCCCGGGCTGGGTCAGCCATGTGGACCACCTGACCTTGGCCTGCACCGCTGGCAGCTCCCCAACACTGATGCGCTGGTTCTGCGACTGTCTAGGCTTTCGCCACTTGCCACTGAGCCCAGGTGAGGATCCCGAGCAGGGCCTCGAGGTCCCGGTAGGATCCGGGCGTGGAGGACTGAGGCTTACAGCCTTGCAGACCCCTCTAGGCAATGATGTCCCCACCCTTGTGCTTGCAGAGTCCCTGAACAGGGCCACTAGTGAACAGGATCAGGTGGAGCAGTTTCTCCATCGTCACAGGGGACCGGGGCTGCAGCACGTGGGACTGTACACACCTAACATCATGGAAGCTACTGAAGGGGTGTTGGGGGCTGGAGGCCAGCTCCTAACTGCTCCTGAAGCCTACTATCAGCAGCCAGGCAAAGAAAGACAGATCATAGCAGCAGGGCATGAGCCTGGCCTGCTGGCCAAACTGGGAATCCTGCTAGATGGGGATAAAGGCAAGTTTCTGCTTCAGGTCTTCACCAAGTCCCTCTTTGCAGAGGATACCTTCTTTCTGGAGCTGATTCAGAGGCAGGGAGCCACAGGCTTTGGCCAGGGCAACATCCAGGCCCTCTGGCAGTCTGTGCAGGAACAAGCTGCTAGAAGTTGGAGAGCCTAAGGAGGTCCTGAGCTGGATGCAGCCACTTGTCCTGAACTGATAAACACTTGCAAAGGTCTGAAGTGAAGGGCTATGTCCCCAGTTGTGGCCTCTTACCCCTTTAGTACCTGCCAAAAGTTGAATCTCTCATTAGAGTCCAGAGCTGGGATTCCTTAAAACTATGAAACATTTCTTAGTCTGTATCTAATGTGCAAGATACAAAGTTTATATCTTCTATGCAAGATAAAAAGAATTACACTATTAGGAACTGGAACCTAAGTAATACTTTTGAAGCATCTATGTATTTCTGATTCCATTTTTTTCACCTCACCCCAATTTTATGATCAACCCCTACTTTTCTGTATTGTTTCACTACTTATGTATTTCTAAATAAACGGTTTACTATTTGAGGTAGAAATTTAAGACAAAACAAACCCTCCCCTGTGCTTCCCCTCTCCGTGGGGGGCAGGCACTGCTGGTGGGAAGGTCTGGGCCAGAGTTGAGCCCAAACACCTGCTCTAGGGTGACAGCACAGCTCCAATCAGAGCAGGCCACAGACCTACACAAGGGTGTTGGGTGTCAGCCTCTGGCCAGGACTCCCTGCAGCTGCCTTCTCCCTCTCTCCTGGGGGCTAGGGCAGGACAATTACCATGGACAGATCACCTCCTCCATTTGTCCAGGCTGGCTGTAAGCTCAGCCAGTGGATGGTAGGACCAAGCAGGATTTAAGCACTTTCTGGGTCCCTCAGAGGTGAGGAGTGAGGGAGCTAGGGAGAGGGTGGAAAGTCTCCAAAATGACTACAAACATAGGCAATTTATTAAAAAATGGAGTTTCAGGGGTTGGGGTCTTGCAGAGGTATCACTGGACCACACTCTTGAGGCTGGGTGCTTCAGTGGGGACGTGAGGCCGAAAGAAACTATCCAGGACTTGCTGGCCTGGGCTGGGCTTCTTCCGGCTGGATGGAGTGGACACCCTGGATGTTTTGGAACCCTGTGCAGAAGTCAAAGGAAGGAGGCACTGAAGGGGCAGCAGAGAATCCTCTTCTTCCCCCTCTTGCCCCACTCTAGCAGTATAGCCCAGGTCCTAGCCTGGAATGCTTTAAAGCTTCCAACTTGTCTTAGATCAAGTCTCTAAAGGCAGTCCAAGGTAATCTTCCTAAAATGCCCATCTGACTCTTTCCATCTAAAATGCTTCAGTGGCTTGGTGTTCACAGCCCTAACTGGCCTGGGTAGACCTCGCACCTGCTCCTGTTAAACCAACCACTCTCAACTCCTGGAGCTCACACTACTACCTGGAGTTTCACTATTACCTTTGCTCACACTACTCTTGGGTCTAAAAAGAACATCTATAAACCGACTCCCCTCCTGAACCTAGAGAAAAACGATTCATTTCTAAGACCCAGATTACTAGCCGCTTCTTCCAAGCAGCATTTCCTGATCCTTGCCTCATATCTACCCTCCGTTTGTCCCACAAAACTTAGTCCAAACATTTTACCTATCTGTGATGCTACTATCTTCATTATTTGTTTCTGTGCCCTCTCCACTCTTGCACACAGGCTGGAAAAGTCTCCAAGTCAACAACTATTTCTCTCCCCCAAGTAAAGCCTGGCACAGACAATGTTTACCCAAATGTGTCATTTAACTCATGGAAAACCCATGGGTTTAGGATTGGGGGGAGAGCTGAGTAAAGGCCGAGGACTCACCTTGCAGGCCCCTGGCTGGTGGCCCTCATACATGCGGAACACCTAGCCAAGAAGAAGGGGGAGAGAAAATGGCTGGCATCTCCCCCCAAGAGCCAGACTCCCATGTTCTGTCCTCAACTTCATGCCCCAGCACTTTTGTTTAAAGTATGCTTTTTTTTTTTCTGTTTACATGGTTACATAGTTACTTTCACATAGATGTGTAGACAGAAATATAACAAACACAGAAACAGAACAAAGAACACAGGTAGTGCCTTCTTCATGGCGGTGGAGACCGCTGCTGTGTGAAACTCGTCCCGTGTCAGCCAGCGAGCGCCAGGTGGTGTGATGGTCACTGGGTCCTGCCTATCCAGGGCCAGACCGTACACTTGATATGTCAGCTTGATGTGAGAGAAGATATGGACCACCTGGGGGGAGGGTCAAGGGGGTGAAATGGGGCAGTGGCTACAAATGTCGTAATTCCTAGGGCTCTCACCCAGTTTTAGGTTTATCAATAAACATGTCTTAAGAATCTGTCTCATCTTTACTCTCAGAGTAAGGATGATGTCACCCTTCCTTGTCTCCCCCTCTCTGTCCTTGATGCCTCAGGACCTAAAAAACAGGATAAATATTCCCAGTCTGCTCCATTATTCTTTCAAATTTACAACCACATAAATTCTCTATACGTATGGCATTGTTTTTCCTTTGCGTAAAAAAAAAAAAGATCTTAATTCCTGATCTCTCCACTGGTCACTCACCTGCCCAATATGTTGGAGGCGAGTGGCTGGGAGGGGTCCGGCCCAGCTTTGCAGTTTCTGCAGCAGGGCCTTGTGAAGACGCTGCCCTGAGGGCTCCCCAGTCACTGATGGGAACTCCCACAGTCCTGCCAACAGACCTAAAAGGAAAGGCAACCAGGCGTGGGGTAGGCCTTAGCGGCTGACTCCTTCCTAGTTGTTCCTGCCACTGCTCCCCACTCCCCAAGATCCAGGTACCTGAGTTGGGCCTCTGCACCAGCAGAATTCGAGCACCCCCAGGGGCCCTGGGCTGCTCCAAAACACAAGTGGCAGAATATTCCTCCCTGGGGGGTCTGCGATTCGCCTTTCTAGGAAAGTTGGCTACTCCCAGGGTCTGATCCCAGGGTTCTGTGGGAGGTACACACAGCTGGCACTGTCCAGTGCTAGGAGCTGGGAAAAGAGATCCCCAAGTCCTAGTCAGGCATGTGGGCTTAAGTGTCAAGATAAGAGCAGACCTTGGCTCAGCTCTGCAGAATCCTACTCAGGTTGTAGGATGGGCTGGAATGAAGCTTCGCCAGGTTGCTCCTCGACAGCATAGAACAGGGCTAGGGCTGGCACTCACCACATTCTTCTATATCAACACTGCCTGGTAGACACGGTGAGGCTGAGAGTTGCTCCTTTTCCACCTGAGAAGCACAGGGCATGATGTCACGGGGCAGGGATCACTCTTGAGGAACCCTGACTGCCACTCCCTGTGTCTCACCCTCTGGTGTGCCCGGCAGAACCTCTGCACAGGGCATTGGCTGCAGAGTGGGCGTTGTGGGGTGCACACAGTGGCCCCAAGCTCCATGGCTGCTTGGTTAAAGTCCCCTGGCCGGGCTGGGTCCACCAGCTGCTCTGCTAAGCTCCTATAAGAAGGAAACACTGTGAGCCAAAGAGCTCTCAGAAACACCTTTCTCAATCTTCCATTACCCCAATATCCTACCAGAGCTGCTGGGAGACAAGGGTGCTGCTGGGATCAGCACCAATGGCTCGGACACGGCACAGCACTCGTACTACATTCCCATCCACCACACCGGTTGCCTGGCACAGAGGAGTTCAGGAGTCAGCCTAGTCTGGCAGGAATGCGGTGGATACACAATGTGGCATTGGACAATGGGCTCACCTGGCCAAAAGCTATGGAAGCAATGGCTCTGGCTGTGTACCGTCCCACACCAGGCAGGAGCCGCTCCAAGGTCTCTGCTGTACGTGGCATGTGGCCCCCTAACTCCTCTACCACCTGATTGGGGTGGGAAGGCTCAAGGTGTAAGACACCCAAGGCCCCTAGGGTCTTCCCCTCACTAACACCTTCTTACCTTCCGGGCTCCTTCCTGCAGTCGCCGACCTCGAGAGTAGTAGCCCAGACCAGCCCAGAGCTGGTTCACCTCCTATGGATAGGGTCAGAGGTCAAATCATCGGTGAGTCCTCAGTTGGCCTTATCCCCCCTATCCTAGGGTGGCTCTTACCTCCAGGGAAGCACTAGCCAGGTCTTGCAGTTTTGGCCACTTCTATAGCCCAAAGGCAAGCAGAAAAAAGGTATCAAGGGTGAGGGAAGTGGAGAGAATCTTTACATGCACCCCAAAGGACAGGCACTCATCTGGTCTGGCCCATAACCCTCCCTTCCTTCCCTGAAGTCACCTGCATCCATCGGTTATAATAGTCGATCACGGTGGCAACTTGAGTCTGCTGCAACATGACCTCTGAAACCCACACTAGGGGAGAGGAGCTGGCATAAGGGCACTGCTGCCCTGCCCTGCTCCCAGCCCTCAGACCCCAGATCTGAGTGCTTCAGGCAAAGCTTGCAGGAGATGGCCTCACCAGCATAAGCCCGCCTGTCCAGGTCCGCCTCATCCTCTGCCTGCCAAGCAATCCCAGATGGGGAGTCAGTGTGGAGGGGGCTGAGCTCCAGTCTCCCACCCTTCCATCCCTGTCCTTTGCCTGCCTACCCGCCTTCTCCAAGGTAGGTCCCGCTTCTTTCGGTCGTACCAGCTCAGCAGACTTTCCCGGAAGACTGTGACTTCAGCTGCGTCTCTGAACAGGTGGTATGGGGAGATGGAGGCCTGCACCTCTTCATGCGACCTGGCAAGGCCTGCTGGGGTCTCAGGAAACTCAGGGATCACCCTTGCACAGGCTGCACACCAGGGATCTGGGGTACTACAGCCAGGTTGCAATTTGGTCCCACCCCTTAGCCCTTGTTAAGCTTTGGAGCTGGTGACAGACCAGAGCTCTCTGGCTATGTGGAGCCTCAGCTAGAACAGGGCTGAGACCAAGTTTCTGGTCTTAATTTTCGCAGGCTCCTCTGTCTCTGTATCATAATGAAAATCCAAGTTTCAGTCAAGCAGAACATATACTTGTGTAGGGTTTCCTGTTTACAAAATACTTTTAGGCTGGTAATCTCATTTGATCTTGTGAAAGCCTGTGCAAATGGAATGCACAGACCACTGTTCCACTTCACTGGTAAGAAGGCAGCCATTTAGAGAAATTATCCCAAAGTCACACAGCAAAGGCAGAATTGGAGTATTCATTAATCCTCAGTGTCTTGATGCATGCCATTCTCCCTTCCCAGCCTGAACCTGCCCCCCTTCATGGTGAGTGTAACCAGCCCCTGAATCGTGACTGAGTGCCTCACCATCAAGGGCAGAAACTTTGGCCTGGATGCTGCTGCGAGCACGTTTCCCCCTTCCCTTGAGGCTAGATGTTTGCTTCTTGTGACAACTCCCCATAGCTGATCCTGACTTCTTCATGAGGACCTAGAACAGAAAGGACCAGCCAAAGTAGTCAGTCAGTCACAATGACTGAACCTTGGAGCTCTGCAAAGGGTATAGCCCACATCCTCCCTGCATCATTCCTATAGAGTCTCTAGTTTTTCTCAAGCATGCTCCAGATGCTCATGGGTTTGCTCTTGGTCAGCTGTGGCACTGGGGTATGACCAGTAGGGTAAGCTTCTGCAAGCAGCCTCAGAAGGACCAGAGCATAATTCCCTTTCCCACAGAGTGTGGAGACAAGCAAAAAAAAAAAGAAGAAAAAAAGAGGCCAGGGCCTGGCTGGGTCTAGGACCAAAGGCCCCTGTTCAGAAGCACCTGTGTATTCCTGATGCTTATTGTGACTGCATGTGTAGACAGGAGTTTATTAAGAGTCTAGGAGCAGGCAGGGTGAGCAGATTTATCTGCTTAGAGATGTAACATGTTTACACTGAAATAGCCTTTAGTACTCATCTATTCCAAATCTTCATTCTATTGAAAAGATAAACTAAGGATCAGAAAGTAGAAAAGATCTGCTTTAGAGGAGAAAGCAAATCAGGAGGGAGAAGAAAAATGAGCTATTTTTATTCCTAATTTTTTCCTGATCTAGTAAGTTGCCCCTGGCTGGCCATTAGTAAAGAAAAACATACCTGATCTTCACTGATCCCTTACTATTCTGGCTGCCTTTTCTCTAATAGCTAAAAGTAGCTTGACCCTATGCTGAGTGCTTTTCCAGTTTTTCACTCAATCTCCTGATGACTCCATGAGAAATGTTGCAGAATCACCTCCATTTTAGTTATGAGGAAACTAGGGCTTGTAGAGATTAAGGAACTTGTTCATTCAAACCCAAAAGATCTGCTTCCAGAACCTGTATTCTCGCACCCTGCTAAACTGTAGTTTTGGTTAACCTGTGGCTCAAATTCTACTCAAATCTTTTGACTTCCCCTTATTTTCATCAAAACAGCTTAATTTTTCTTCAGAGAAAAAAAAAATGAATGTACAAACTTCCTTCCATGAGGAAGTTCCTTCCTTTCCTCCTGTTCCCCAATAATTGGAGGAATGGTCACTTTTTCTAAATTGGGTCCTGCTCTTCCAATCCCTTCCACAAGACCTGCTCTTCTTCCCTTCATAGGCAAATTTCTGCACCAAACTCACTCACTTCCACAATTCATTCTATAAACTATTCCCAAAGAATAAAGCAATCTTTTTAAGACATGATGGTTACTTAAAAATTTCAATGGTTTCCCTATTAATTCACTGACAAACATTTATGGCGTATCCACAAGAAACACTTCTAGGTATTTGGAATACTTCAGTAAATAAAACAGAAAGGTTCCTGCCTTCATGGAGCTTACATTCTAATGGACACAGACAGTAAATAACATACACAATAAGTAAATTTTATAGAATGTTAGGTGATAAATACTAGCATAAAGAGGAAAAGAGCAGGTAAAGGGGGTAAATGGGGGACAGATGTTTTAAAGAAGGTGGTCAGGATGAGCTTTGTTAAAGTGACATTTAACCAATGACTTAGAGCAGGTGAAGGAGTTAGCCACGTGGCTACCTGTAGAAAAAGAATCCTTAGAAGGTAGCGCAAAGACCCTAAGGAGGGGCCTCCCTGGTGGCACAACGGGTTAAGCGCAGCGCTATGGAGCTGTTGGTGGTGTGAGGCTCCGGAGATTACCACATGGTGCAGCAGACCTCTCCTGTCTCGCCCGCTGCTCCCCGCAGCAGTATATTTTGGTTGATGTGCCTGTTCCGCTCCCCACTGTCTCTGGTGAGTCCTCCTGCCACCCCACACCTCTGGCCTGCACCTCAGCTCGTATGCAAAAATAAATCTTTAAAAAAAAAAAAAGACCCGAAGGAGACCCTCGTGTTTGTGGAATAAGAAGGAAGTCAGTATGATTAAAATGGAATGAGAAGACAGTAAGACATGAGATCAGAGAAGTAAACAAGGTGGGGGCACAGGATCACAAATGACCTTGCAGGCCGCTGGAAGACTTTGGTTGGCACAACCATAGCTCTGGGAATAGAAGTCAATCCTCGTACTATAACCTTGTGGGCTCCAACAGGCCCACCCAATTCATCCACTCATTCACTGGGCTTTAGCCACGTTTGCCTGAAATAGTTGCTTCAATCCACTCAAAGTGCCTATCAATTTTGAGGCCTCAAGCAATCTATTGCCCCTGCTTGAACATCTTTTCTCCCATGCTTTCCTAAAATTTACTCATTCTTCAAGTCTTGACTTTGAAGTTCAAATCAGGTCCCCCAACCTTACCCTCTTACGTTTTTCCACTGTTGCTCTTATACCAACTGTAATTTTGCAGAACTTGTGACTCTTTGATCAGTGTCTGCTCCTCTTCCTCAATTCCCCTCACTTAAACTATAAAACTCCATGAGAGCAAGGATTGGATCTCTTTTGATGGCTGTGTCTATATATAGTGTATACAATAAATAATTAATGTGATGAGGGATAGTAAAAGATTTTCCTTTTTTCTTTTTCAAATGGAAGAAATCCAAACCATTCAGAATAGAGAAAAGGATTCAGTAGAGAGGAAAAGGATGAAGATAAACTAGAAAGAGTGAATAACCAAGGGGAGAGGATTGAGTCCTTGGTGGGCCCGAGATGAGATCGCAAGTCATTGGGACTCCAGTCGGTCGGGACGCCTCTTGGGCTGCAGGGGTCACATGCAATCACCCTCGTGGTCAATCTCTTACAACCTGTCCCCTCCTGATCATTCCTACTGACGGAGCCTTAACTATCATTATCAATTGGCTGGATTATTTCAAAAGTTCCCCTGCTGGTCGGTCACTCTAAATCCTCCTCAACCTCACCTCGTGTCCCCCTCCCCGTCTCTTTCACTTCCTGGGACACAGTGAGCTCTCCAGCCTCCCTGGGGACCTGTCCATCCCCAAAATACAGTTTTCTCCATACTCGCCCCTCACTGCCTTGCTCCTATGCTTGTTTTACGCTTAGCTCAAGCAGCACCACCTCCTCTGTGATCCCCATTCCCCCTCGATCCTCGAGCGGTGCCGATGTAAATAGCTGAAAGCTAACCCCCATTTCCCCTCCACCCGCGTAAGCAGAGACAATACCTCGCGCTCTGTTTCCCGCGTCAGACTCCGGAACGTCCCGGAGGCGTGGCTCCGGCCAATCCGGGCGGCGAGCCACGCCGCTCCAGCCAGTAGGCTCTAGCGAGCGCGGAGCCGACTTCACGCCAGACCCCGGACGTCTGTACGGAAGGCCCGCTCGTCGGTAACACAGAGGACGAGGCCCTGCCCCATCCTAGAGGGTAGGACTCGCGCCAGAAGCGGAAGTCTCGCGTACCCACAGACATCTCAGGCAGGAACGGGAGGCGTCATGGCCGCCGACAGTGACGATGGCGCAGCCTCAGCTCCAGAGGTCTCTGTTGGTGAGTACCTTCCCCGGGGCCGCCTTTGCGGACCTCGGGAGAGGGGGAGGCCTTGGGGGTCATAGCTCTAGAAGCCGACTCAAGTTCCAGAGGATTAGCGCCTGCCTGTTGAACCCTCCCTGAAGCGACTACAACTCCCTGTGTGCACCGCGGGACAGGCAGCAAAAACTTGGGAGTGTTGTGAGCTTATTCAGGGCAGGTGAGGGCATGACGGGAGATGTAGTCTGGAGCTCAGTTAAGTGGGGCAAACTGGGAGTTGTGGTCCAAAGGATGTTGGGTGTATTGGGAGTAGTGGTGCGGGACATTGTTTATGATGTTATGTGGAACATACTGGGTACTGCCACTTGTGGTTGCCGGGGCCCCCTAGCACTTGTGGTGTGGAGCCTTGTGGGACTTTAAGGGAGCAGAAGTCTCAAGCGCTGCAGAACGTGGGGTGAAAACCTCAGCAATCGTCTAGTACAGCTTTCCTCTTTTACCGATTGTGATGCTGAGGAAGTAGTTTTCCCTAAGTTTCACACAATTGACTGGAGACCAGGCTTCCTCTGCCCAAATTCAGGGCACTGTTTACTTCAAGACCTGTGTGTAGAACATGTGTAATACAAAGACTTGAAAAGCTGTCGTTTCTTGCCTTGTTGTAACAGCTGCTCCTCTCCCTGCTTCTACCACCCCAACCATGGCCTGGCTTGGTGTCTGTTCCCCGACCCTTGCCTGAGCATTAATATCCATCACTCTCTTCACTGCCAGGTGGGATCAGCAAAAGCACAAAATCTGGGCAGGAGCTAGTAATCCAGGTTCCAGTGGTGGATGTGCAAAGTGACAACTTCAAGGAGATGTGGCCATCCCTCCTTCTGGCCATAAAGACAGCCAGTTTTGTGGCTGTGGACACGGTGAGGATTGGGTTATACAGAGGGCAATGGTTGTGAAAGGGTTGGTGCCAGGAACCTAAAACAACTCTCCTTCCCCCACCCTTAGGAACTGAGCGGGCTTGGGGACAGGAAGAGTTTGCTGAACCAGTAAGTATAAGCCCTCTTCTCTTTAGTTCTACCCTTGGCAGGAGGGGCAGACCTCAACTCTCGAATAGAGGTCAGTCCTGGGTGGTTCCAATCCTTCATGAGGCTCCCAGCCTCAGCCACCCTCAAACCCAACCCCAAGGTGCATCGAGGATCGTTACAAGGCCGTGTGTCATGCTGCCAGAACCCGTTCTGTCCTCTCCTTGGGCCTCGCCTGCTTTAAGCAGCAGCCAAACAAGGTATGGGCTGATCTTACCCCCTATCCCAGGTCTATGTCTATGGGGAAGAGAGTGGAGATCCTGGGGAAATACCAGGTATGAGTTTTTTCCCTCCTTAATCTTGATGAAGCAGACCCCTCTTCTCTCCCAGGAACACTCTTACCTGGCCCAGGTGTTCAATCTGACTTTGCTCTGCATGGAGGAGTATGTCATAGAACCAAAGTCTGTGCAATTCCTGGTACAGCATGGCTTCAACTTCAACAGGCAGTATGCCCAGGGTATCCCTTACCACAAGGGCAACGACAAGGTAGGCCTGTATCTTTGAGACGCTTTTGCCACTTCATCTCTTCCTTCCCTAGACCAGGTGCACAGGGAGAATCTGCTTCTTAGAGACTATGGGGAATCACTAGTGACAGGGCTGGGGAAGTAAGACTGCTAACACAGGTGAGTAGTAGTGGGTTAGGCAGGGAGGGAGAGCTTTCTAGGAATGGGGCAAGGGGGAAGTGTCTGGGATAAGGATCTTGAAAAGAGGCCCCCTGGAGACACAGTCCTTCCCAATGACCACTTTGTTTTTTACCCAGGGTGATGAGAGCCAGAACCAATCAGTGAGGACTCTGTTCCTGGAGTTAATCCGGGCCCGCCGGCCCCTGGTATTACACAATGGTCTTATAGATTTGGTGTTCCTGTACCAGAACTTCTATGCACATCTGCCCGAGACCCTGGGAACTTTCACTGCTGACCTGTGTGAAATGTTCCCAGCCGGCATTTATGACACCAAATATGCTGCTGAGTTTCATGCCCGCTTTGTGGCCTCCTACCTAGAATATGCTTTCCGGAAGTGGTAAGGAACTACTTGAGGGAAAGGGGTGGGGACTTGGTATAAACCTATTTCATTCACTTAACACTTTGTGGTCCGCTCACGTATTAGTATGTGTTTTTGTCACCAGTATCAGGTGGCCGCTCACGTATTAATACATATTCATCTAGTCTCCGGTTTTTCACGCCATGGTGGATTTATTTGGAACTATTAGGAGCTATTTCTTTGATCGTACTCAGTCTAGAAGCTTTACACATTGTTTTGGTGAAAGTGTAAGGTGTTTTATGAGAAATATTACAGCTTTTTTAATATCCAGGAGTTCAGGAGTTGTGTGTGTTTTATTGAATGCTTATACCATTCATGCAGTGGCACAGAAAATGGCCAGCCCCAAGGGCTGGTAAATTTAAAGGGCACCGGCACACAAAGTGTTAAGATATTCAGAGTGCCTACCATGTGCCAGGCACTGTTTTAGCTGCTGAGGATGCAGCAGTGGACAAAACAGACAAAAAACGTACTGATAGAACTTAAATGCTAATTAACTGATACCCTCTTACACTGTTGCAGCGAGCGAGAAAATGGGAAGCAATGGGCAGCTGGCAGCCCACACCTTGCCCTGGAGTTCTGCAGCTATCCTTCTAGCATGAGGGCCCATATTGATTACCGCTGCTGCATGCCCCCTGCAACCCACCGTCCTCATTCCAGCAGCATCTGTGACAACTTCTCGGTGAGAGTACCCACCTATTTCCTGAGCCAGGGCTGGGAGGGGAGGTTATGATATCTGGACCCTCTCTGTAAGCCTATTTTCTGCCTCTAGGCCTATGGCTGGTGCCCCCTGGGACCACAGTGTCCTCAATCCCATGATATTGACCTCATCATTGACACTGATGAAGCAGTGGTAGAGGACAAGCGGCGGAGGCGACGACGGAGGGAAAAACGACGGAGGGCTTTGTTGGGCCTTCCTAAAAAACAGACCTCGGGGGAAGTTGAGGATGGCCCTCCCCCAAAGCAAGTCTGTGGAGAGGATCTCAAGGCTGAGGAAATTGAGCAGGTAGTGGTTGAGAATGAGGCAAGAGACCAGCCTGGCTCTGAGCAAGGTCATAAAAATGAGTTGGAGTTGGATGATAAGGCATCATTGCCTGAAACAGTTGACATGGCTACCTCAGAAGTGCCAGCAAGTCAAGCCAATCCCAACCCAGTGCCTGGAGATGGATTGCATCGGGCTGGTTTTGATGCCTTTATGACAGGTTATGTGATGGCCTATGTGGGCATGAGCCAAGGACCTCAACCCTGTAGCTCTGGACCCTGGCTACCTGAATGCCACAACAAGGTTTACCTCAGTGGCAAGGCTGTACCCCTCACAGTGGCCAAGAGCCAGTTCTCCCGTTCCTCCAAAGCCCACAATCAGAAGATGAAGCTGGCTTGGGGCAGCAGCTGACATGCAGCAACCTTAGCACTCTGGGCCCAGGAAGAGAAGCCAAGAATGGAACAGAGTCCTTAAGTTCCTCTAACTGGTGCTTGTACCACTTTCAACTACTATAGAGTTAAGGGTGGGATGGGATCCTGGCAGAGATAACTGCTGCATTGCTCCTGAACCTTCCCCTTACCCCAGAGGCTGAGGCACAAGGGTTCAAGTAAGAAGGTTTACCAACACCTGTAATACCAACTTTATTTTTAAATCTGAAAGTGTCTTGGGAAAGTTTTACCAAAAAAAAAAAAAAAAAAAAATCAATCAAGTTATGAAAATATTTGACCAGCTTCATCTTTGGTTATTTCTTATTTTGACTCTCTAAGGACAGATTGTCTCATAGCTCCAGCCATATTAGGAAGGGAAGAAAATCAGTCCATGTATAAACCATCTAACCAATTGGTTGTATCGTATGTTGACAAATATATAAAGCAGGCCCTAGGGCCTACAAAATCAGCCCCATTCCCAACCACAGGTTGAAAGTTTTATAGGGCAGAACATTAAGATGCCTTCATAAATATGAAAATAGATTAATCAACTGGAAAAGATCTTTGAATAGTTTAGCTAAGAGCCATGACCACCCACTGCCTTGCTCTCTTCTTGCATAGAAATGTAGTGACGTGGTCTGACCATGCAGTAAGTGCAAACAACAATTATTCAAGTGTCTTTCACATACTGGCAAGTAGTCTTCAGGTCTGAGAAATTATCATGCCTTTATGGCTTCCTGGTCAGTTCCAGGTTCCATTTAATAGCTTATATACCCTAGAAAAGGGCAAGAGACAGACCTGGGGCAGGAGAAGATTTGGGGTAACAGCTGCCTGCCAGCATAAACTAGAACTAGGAATCCTCTGGTCCTGTCTGGGGAAGTACACTGGGGGCTCAGGTGGGAGCCAGAGCTCCTTTCATATTTCAGAGGCTTGGTATCAGCTTTTGGCCCTAGCTAGGAAAGCCTCTCACTGCTGCACCCCCTCTCATACAGTCAGTGGGTACTGGGAACCTCAAGGTTAAAGTCTGGCTTGGCTGTTCTGTGAGCTCCAGGGAAGCCAAGACTGTGCACCAAGAGGGCCCTGTGGCTTCAGCTGAAGATCCATCCCCAGGGTGAGGCAGGAATTAACCCCCTTCACCCATCCTGCTGTCCCTGTGTTTTCAGGCCTTTGCCTGAGATACAGAAAGGGATTGGAGCCAAGCCTCTTGGCCTTTCTTCTATCTCCATCTCCTCAGAGGCCCCTTGAAGGCATGGACTGGCCCCTTTGGGCCTAGGCTCAAAACCATTTTCTTCCTGGGGACTGGAGCAGTCCATGGCCTCATGGGCTAGAGGAGCTGGTAGGGCAGGTGCTCGGAATGGTGGGATCTCTTTTACTCTGTACTTGAGACTACTGAGAAGTGGTGGGGGGCTGTCACAATGTGAGTCTTCTTGGCCCACAAATGGATAGGCCTCTTGATGTAAGAACTCTGGTGAACCAGGCAAAGAACGCCACCGGCGAGCAAGTGGGGTCAAGGGCTCCTGCCAGTCCTCCAGGGGCATGGTTCCAGGTCCCAGTGCATCCAGGTCAAATACCAAGGAGAAGACAGATTTGCTGGGTCGGTCAAATAACTTGGTCTTGCCACAGTTGATATCCTGGCGAGTGCTGAAAGGGTTGATTTTGGGGGTGCGGGTAGCACTACCTTGTTGTGGCTGGTAATAGGGGTCTGACACATTCACTGTATGTGGGGGCTTATGGGAGAAGATGTCTGACTGGCTTCGAGACAGCCAGATGTTACGTCTCGGGCATGGAGACTTGGGTGGGATCTTGTCATTCAGTGAACTCAGTCGCTTCACCCCAGGTCCTTTCTCCAACAGTCCTGAAGAATAATGGGTCAAATCAGGTTACTCACTGGTTACATCAAACAGAAGCAGCATTTTGTACCACAAAGTATTTTCACTCAGAAAAGCAAAGTAGGTATTGTTAATCTCCATTTCACCAATGAGAACAGAGTAAAAGAAGGAAGGCAATATGCCAAGTTGTAACTCTTGAGTCTAGTACTTTTCCCGTCATCCCTTTCCCTTCCTTTGCTTCAGGATATGGGATCCTGTAATCACGGCCTTAAAGTGGAAGGTCCCGTGCTCTCATTTCCTCCCTTGGGGTCAGGTTGGACACTGGTCTAATCTCTTACCCTTGACCTGCTGTTTTCTTTCTTTCTCCAGCTCTTCCTTCTGTAGGTGGCTATGAATTTGCTCCAAGATCTTTTCAATCTCCACGAAGGGTGGGCGCAGTTTGGGGTCCATCTGTAGGTATCCACATCTGCTATTAGCCCTGCCCCCATATTCCACCCAAAGGATGGCATTTGAGTCAGTTTCTAGCATCTTTGAAGATTCAGATGTGTGACTAAGAAATCTCTGAAAGCCCCAGGCCATGAGATGATCCCCAAAGCTAAGGTCAGAGAAGGTGCTATTGTCTCCCCTAACCCAACACCCTTTTTACATGTTTCTTCTCCCCTTGGTTGGCACAGAATCCTCTAAAAGGTTATGTTCACCTTGGTTTATTTTATTCTTTCTTGAGTTCTGCTGCTGATGTGTTTTAGGAGCTACCTGGACAAGGCCTAACCATCCCTTGGACATAACAGGTCCATCCCCAGAGCTGTATAGAATGAAGGCCTTTCCCATAGACCTTGGACCAGCGGAATTCATAGTCCAACTAAAAGCTAACCTGAGATCTGACAATATCCAAGGCTGGGGACGGCAGTTCTACCCTGCAGGCTAAAGACAAGATAATACAAAGCAATTTTCTTTTCCTTGGTCCGAGGTTCATAGGCCAGAGGCAGGGACATGGGCACGGTCTCTGCTCAATGATAATGAACTTTTATTAGTAGACTCTCCTTTAGTCCTAACCCGGTGAAAAGGGTTCAGCCAAAGTCCCCTCTGACCAAAGTCAAGGGAAAAGAGGCACTTACATTGCAACAGTTGAAGGTGAGCTGCAGAAAGTCTGGGGGACAGTCTCCCACCATGTGCTGGAAAGCATCATAGTCCAGCCCAAAGTTCTGTGGATGCGTATAGTGGAAAAGGAACAGGGACATGGGTAGACAGGCCATTAATTCCTCCACCCATCCTGGCCTGCTCAGGAGAGACCTGAGAAGTCACCACACAGATTGAGTTCCAGCAACTCTAACCCAGGAACAAGTCAGTTCCACAGCCTCAAAACCAGCCCCATCCCACTGGCACTGATCCCCGTGCTGGCAGCTCACCTCTGTGCGGGGAAGATAGTCCGGATCAGCCTGGATGCGGGCGATGATCTCACAGAGGATGATACCGTAAGAGAACACGTCCGCCTGGTGGGCAGTGAGACCTAAGCTTCCCTCAAGGGGGAAAGGTGGGATTTCTGCCCCTCATGTCCACCCACCCAGGCCTGGATTCTACTGCCCATTTATTTAATTCATTTACTGGGCAGCTGCCAGGTACTAGCCCTGTTCTTGGCAGGAAGGATGAAGATCATCATCTTGAACATAAAGGGTAATACTTTCTGCTAAAAGTGGATCCTAAGGAGAAACCAGGCCTTTAGGTTTCCAAACTCACCTTCTCGTTGTAGGGCTCATTTCGGAGAACCTCGGGTGCCATCCAGAAGGGTGAGCCCACCACAGCCAGCTTCTCACTCCCCATGCTGTGGAATGGGATTATATGGAAATGAGATGGCCAATGGCTGATGCAATGGGCTATGTGGCCATTGGGAATTCCTCTCCCCAAGATGGGCAGACTGACCAAAATTTAGGGAACTGAGCTTGTGACCAAATCCTGGCCTTTGGGAAGGTAGCTAGCATTTTCCCTTTGATTCAGTCCCTTCTATGACCCAGGTTACCTACCTGACATCAGGGATCTTCTCAGCCAGTCCAAAGTCAGCTATCACTGCAGAGTAACCAGTCTCATCCTTCTTTATCAGGCAGTTCTAAGGTACCCCAAAAAGAAGACAGTGTGGCTCTAAGTGGGAACCAGTCAGCCAAAGAGTTACCACCCACTCCTCTCTGCTACAGAGCACCTTGTCCACTGCTCCCTGGTGAACCACACTCAGGCTGACCTTGGTATCGGACTTGGGAACTCTGATAGGCCTGTTTAATGAGTTAGGCCTAGACCTTGGGTTGCCTTTCTAATTTCATTCTCCAAACATAAATATTTCTTTGCTTTCTATGCACTTGGCATGATTCTAAGTGTCAGAGACCTCAATAAACAGAACCCCTATCCTCCTGGAGCTTAGAATCAATGGAGGAAGACAAACTATCAGGCCCCTGGTCTCTCTTCTTTCCTCAGAATGCAGAGACCCACAAGCTAGGCCTGACCTTGCCAAGTACTTTAAGCATAGGACAAGTGCCCAAGCCTAAGCCAACTTTGCCCACAGAATTACAACCTCTAACCAACCAGTCTACCCCTCCTGTCTGCCCCTGGTGCCCCTATGCATACGTCTTCATCCAAATTTGCCATAAGTAATCTTGATTTAAGAAGCCTTAACACGGATCCCCCAAGCTTTGGCCCTTGTTAATACTGTTCCCTTCCATTTGGAATGTACTCCCAATTCTCCTTTGCACCTCAGAGAATTTTGTGTTGTAAGGCAAGCTCCTTTTCAGCCCTAACCTCTCCTCTCTCTCTTACCTTTTTCTTTCCTTTCATTTCAAGTATGTTAACTCCTCCCCTCTTCTACTTCCTCTTAGAATCTAGCAGAGAGGCTTTGAGCACCTCAGGAGCAAATCGTGGCTTTGGCCTTCCTCTGTCACAGTATTTAATTCATGAGCGAAGCTCAGGACAATCTCACGGAACAGCTGTCCTCAGAGAAAGGATGGACCTAAATGACTTCTAAATAAACACAAAGTAGCAAGAGTTCTCCCCACATAACTGCATTCAAAATAGCCCTACACTACTCTGGCCCAGGTGGCACGTCACCACCCTGCTCCCTCCAGAGGTAACAGAAGAGTATGGATCCTTGATACGTTTCTGGGGCCAGGAAGGCCATATCTGACTTAAACTAGTCCTCCTTCCTCACCAGCCTTGGCATCCAGTTGCCAAGGCATTGCCAAGTCACCTTCTGCTTACTTCACATCAGATACAAATCAAACCCTTACTCTGTTCTTGATGTGATCACATATTCTCTTTCCCTGAGCTGGAAAGTGCCTGTGATTTCTTCACATCCGCTTACTGTGAAATCCTGGTAGACTTGCACCATCTCTGGCTACTAACCACTACTGCCCTTTTGCTTGTCCTGATTTAAGCATTCCCATCATTCCTACTGACTCATCACCCCCAGCTCCCTGACACTGTGAGAAGAGAGGCTCTAAGCAGGCTTGCCTATTAGACAGCCAACCCTAGCTAAAAGGCACCTGCCTGTGGGCTGTGACAGCTCAGATCTGTCACCTATTTTTCTCCCTTCCTCCCATTTCACCAGTGTCTCAGCCTCCTGACTCCTAGGCTCAGTCTAAAGTCTTACAATCTGGGCCTCCCCGGTGGCGCAGCGGTTAAGCGCTGCGCTGTGGAGCTGTGCTGTGGAGCTGTGCTGTGGAGCAGTCGGCAGCGGAGACGCGAGTTCGACGCCCAGCCAGGGAGAATCCCACATGGCGCGGCAGACCTCTCCTGCCTTGCCCGCTGCTCCCCTCAGCAGTGTATTTCTGATCTGCCTGTTCTGCTCCCCACTCTGTCTCTGGTGAACCCTCTCGCCGCCCCACGCCTCTGGCCTGTACCCCAGCTTGCATGTATAAATAAAAAATAAATCTTTAAAAAATAAATAAATAAATAAATAAATAAAGTCTTACAATTTGCTTTATAGCTCTCAGAAAACACCCTGTTAAATTCAGCTTGGGAGCAGAAAGTAAGGAACAGAACATGGCCAGAGTGCACTGCCCTTGTCAAAGTTTGTCAGTTTATATCCCATCTTCACATTCGTGGACACCTATTATTGTTCACTCACTACAAACCACCTATCCAGGAGTAAGTGACTTCACAGTAGCTTCTCAGAGCAGCTGAGAAATGGCTATGATGGGGCCTCCCCGGTGGCGCAGCGGTTAAGCGCTGCGCTGTGGAGCTGTTGGCAGCGGCGACTCGAGTTCGATGCCCGGCCAGGGAGAATCCCACATGGTGCGGCAGACCTTTCCTGCCTCACCCGCTGCTCCCCTCAGCAGTGTACTTCTGATCTGCCTGTTCTGCTCCCAACTCTGTCTCTGGTGAACCCTCTTGCCGCCCCACGCCTCTGGCCTGTACCCCAGCTTGTATGTATAAATAAAATAAAATCTTTTAGAAAAAAAAAGAAATGGCTATGATGGAGCTATAGATCAAGGCCCTACAATATAAGGCAAGGCTGCTTATTAACCCAGTCTGCCTCTGGTCTGGAGTGTTACCACTGCCCCTCTTAGCTTCTCCACAGCCAATAGTTGAGCATTAGAGCCAAAGACAAAGATGGGATACCGAAAACCAAAAGAGCCAAATTTTAGGAGTCTATAGCTAAGAAAAAGAAAACAAGGAGGAGCTCTGGCTAAGATTATCTACTAAGGGGTGGGAAGGGTTTCCAGGAAACTCCTGAGCCTGCCCTTACCAGATCAGCCTAGTGGATTTTGGTTGGCAACACCTCACTTCCTCATCTCCCACTCATTCTTCACTGGCTTCTACTGGAAGTTTTGTCACTGAGGCCCCCAATGAGTTCGATGACAGCAAGTTCTATAAACAAAATTAGTCCTATTACTTGATCTTTTCTCTTGACACTGATGATTGCTTCCCTGTTTCCATAGGGAAGTGGTCATCATGTTTGCCTCACACAGATGATTATTTCCTTCAGTGATTTTACTTGTGCTCTGAAGATCATATTAGTACTGGGTGTGCAGAGCAGAAGCAGTTGTGGCCATGGAGCTAAAACTCTAGCTACTAGAGGCTAGTTAGAGGCTATTTCTGCTCTTTTTTTTCATTCTCTTCTCTTGGCTTCTATGACATAGTGATTCTAGATTTTCAACTCTGCCTTAGACTCTTCTGCAGAATCCAAAGCAGGCTCTTCCCATCCCAGGAAGTTAATGCTCTTGGGGTTCTATATTTATCCTATGTGTTTCTTATGCTCTGTTCCACACTTCTAGTTACCACTTCTATGTTAATGACTCCCAAATGTATATACTCAGCCCTGACATTTTTCCCCCTGCTTCAGATATGCACATCCAGTCTATTTGTGAATATCTCCCTTAATGGGTTACTAATGTTAAACTTCATAGATGTAAACCTGAACTCATCTTTCCCCCCCAAGTGTTAAAACACTAGCTGTATTTTTATGTTAGCTAGTACAGTTATTTTGCAGAGTGGAAAGCCAAAGTTTGATAAATGAAAGTGGTTGAATGACTGAAGCAACTGGGATTCTTTCAAAAGCATATGTCAAATGCAAACACTAATCACACACTCAATTTTGACAGTGAGGGTTAAGCTGACAAGGGACTCAAAGGGTACCCATGGATGAATTTTTGGCAGACAACACAAACTCTTCAGAACTGGGCCAGAGAAAACACTTGAGAGCAGCTCCTGAGGTCCTCTAAAACAGCCGCACCATCAGTATTGGCACTGAATAAAAACACCTAGGCAGAGAAATGTCAAGCCTATTTGTTAGTGTTAGCTCTAAGCTAAAGCTATTTCTATTAAAAAAAAAATGACCTTCAGTGCCTCTTTCCTTTCACTCTCAACAAATTCATTCCATAAACCCAGTTAGGATCAGAGAGGAAAGTACTGATTCTAATCTCAGAAAGGTTAAGCAGCACAGGGAGATCAGAGACTGAATTGCCTTCCTAAAAGGCCGAGACTGCTATAGTACAAGTCAAGACTATCTGGTTTTCTGTAATGCGTCCCATCGTTTGCTCCCAGTCCCACCAAGTGATTCCCATATGCTTACCACAGATCTTACATAATAACCTGCTCACATACTCATATTCCCAACTAGACTAAAAGCCCATGGATAGTACAGATTGGTTCTGGGAATTTCTAAGTTCCCAATATAATGTCCTTTAGTAGCACAGTACAAATGGCTCCCAAAGCTGTTGATGGTTCTCATGGAAAACAACAACAGAGTGTCCTAATAGCCACTCTCTACATTCCTCTAGCATTCAATTTTGTTCAGTCTCTGAAAATAGGCATTTTCTGATCCTAGCTGTGTGATATAGCCTAAGACCAGGCATTTCTCTTTGTTAGGATGACCAGAGTGGCTTCTTTCAAGTCAACAATAAAACAAATAATCAAGAATCAGAAGTGCATATAATTCATATCCTTAGGAATAGGAAAACAATTGTGTTTTTTTTTTGCAATAAATGGAAGGGTTTTTTTAAATTTTTTTTTATAAATATATATTTTTATTGTTATTTATGTCTTTTACATTTTGTATTCCCCTTGGGTAGCCCACCACCAATTCACCCGTGATCCATCTTCATGGTCCCTTGTGTTCTTTTCTATTCCATTTTGTGCCCTTTTCCTT